>VXAD01004646.1:1554493-1733862 GCA_013399195.1 Dicrurus megarhynchus | reverse complement strand
GCCCGCCCTCGCCCCCTAGCGGAGGGAGCGACCGGCAGGGCCCGGCCCAGGTCCGCCCGCCCGCCCCGGCGCTGCTCTCTGCCTCGGCTCCGCTCGGATCCCTTCGGCACTTTCCGCCCTTTCCCAGGGGGAACGGGAGCGGGGTCACCGCGGATGGCGGGGCTGGGGCTGTTCCCTCGCCTCCCTGCCCGCCCCGCAGGAGCCCTGGCGGGAACTGCCCCGCCGCCACCTGTTCCCGCACGGCCGTGGTGGCCGCGGTCCCGCCGGGTCCCTCCCTGCCCACAGCTGCTCCCGGGCTGTGCCCGCTGGCAGCGGGGCACGAGAAGTTGTAGCGGCTGGCTCCAGAGGCTGACAAGAGCTTGGCACACCGCCGGCTGGACCCTGTCAGGGGACGAGGAACCGGGTGTCCCTCGTGCCACCGTTTGGGGTGGTAACGGGGCCGACGCAGGAGGTGAGAAATGTCACCACAGCCCGCAGTAGGTGGCACAGCCCGATCGCCTGCCCCCGCGGGACGAGGGCAGGTCTGGCCGCCGGCGAGGCCGAGGCTGAGCTGCCCGAGGCGTGGGATGCGTGTCGTGCCTCCCGCTTCCCTCTCGCTCCCCGCCGGGCACTGCGCTCCAGCGCCGTGCCGAGGGATTAGCTCAGGTCCTGCAAGCGGAGTAACTGTGTCAGAGCAACTCTACACCCATGCTAATTAGCCGAGCCTTTCAGCAGCGCTAATTAACTGAAGCAGAATACCTCAATGGTCAAGCAATCGGGTGGCATTTTTTCTCCAGTTTTAAAGAATTTTCCAGGTGCTTGGTCCTGCCCTTGTGCTAATGCGACTGTACGTGAGATCAATGAAACAGTCGCAGTTAAAGTATTCAGAAAAACTCTCCAAAACTGTGAAACTTGGATGGTGTTCTCCTGATCTGTTTTGGTCCCTGCCTTCAGCTATCTCTGTTAACTCAACTGCAGGGGTGGAAGCAGGGGAGAGTGAATCGATGCGCCAGAAGCTCTCTGCAAGAGACCCAGATCCAGAAAAAAAGCCCCAGAGACAAGCCCGAGAAAAGCATATCAGACGATTCCTTGACATGGCTGTATTGCTTCAAATTCCAAATTGCCTTTCCAAGCTTAATTCAGGGACCTCTGTGCTGCATTACCCAGTATAAATATGCCTGCTGTGGAGATGGGGCATTCCAAAATGCAACTTAGCTCTTGCCATCTGATTATCTGTACTGCTCTCTAGTGAGCTATTTCTTGGTATGCCACGTTCTTGGGTAGTTTGGGGAAAGTAACTTGAAGGCTGCAACTCCAGAGAAGGCAGGAGAATGGGAGCCAGTTCGTGCATGTCTACACAGTACTGCCTATCTAAATTTGGGTACTGGGAGGAGCGTAGCTGTGTCACAGGTTTTCCCATCAGGTGCAATGCCCACTGGTGCTCAGCACAGCTGATTCATAAGATTTTGTAGATTTCCTATAGGCTTCTGTGAATGGATCTGTCTCATGCTCGTGTTCACTAATATCTACCCTGAAAAGTAATCTATCCCAAATGTTTGAGGAAGCCGTCTAATAATCTAACGTCCTGTCATTTAGTAAAGGTATATAAACTTAATCTTCCATACATTTAAATCCTAATGGAATATTGACAAGCTTCATTCTGTTTAACTGTTTCTGAGACTCAAAGTGAGAATTCATTTGGTAATTCTATAACATTACTCCAGAATGTGAGCTTATTTAACTCTGGAACGACAAGAGGATTAAAAAGCATTGGCATTGCCCTCCTGAATCAGCCCGTTAGGTCAGTGTGTTTCCACCAGAACCTCTCCTACTTAATAAGTGAGGATTAAACCCACCTAACACTTTGTGTCCCATGGAGGGAAGTTAAATTTTCTTTGAACTGATACTCTGCAATTTCAAAAGTACTTGGCAAGCAATAGTCATCATCTTTTCCTTTAGAGAGAATGCAGGAAAACATATCTGCTACATAACAGATACACAAAGTGAACACACCACCAAGGGCCCAGCTGCTGCTCCCCATATTGAAGTTTACTGCATCTTGCCCTTCACATAGTCCCACGTAATTCTGTAGGAGCATTCGTTCAGAAGCCTGATAGCCCATCCATTCCAATTAACCATAGTCAGGGCCTGCTGAATTTAGAGATGAAATATGAGTGTATCAGGCTTTTGATTTAGTGGTACAGTTCCTGGACTCAGGACCAAATCTGTGCAGCAGACAACTCTTTCATTACAAACATCAGAAATCCTACTGCTGGACCTTGAAGGAAATATGTATACCCAGTCTTCCCCTAAGTTAAAACTATTACCTATTGTTTCAAGTGCTATCAGTCATGCCAGTGAAGAAGAGTATCCCCCACTTTTGACTGGGAGTTGCAGGTTTAATGGGAACAGACCACATCTTTCGTTTGCACAAAATTACTTTCAGCTCCAAAGTTCTGTTCTTGGAAAGCGTTTTCCCATATTCCCTGACTTTTTGGAAAGGCAGAGAATCTTGTAGTGATTAAGAGCAGGAAGAGAAAAAGGAATTTAATACCTAGGATTGCCACACACAGGATAGCATAGGAGCACTGTCTCTCACCAAGAGATGAATTTGTCCCTCCAAATGTAATATCAGCTTATAGCAAACACTTCTGTATGTGAATCCTCATCATCTACTCATTAAAGTTGTGCTAAATTAGATAAATATTAATTGATTTTGTGTAATTTATTTTCCTATCCCACAATCAAAAATGTGGACAAGATACTAATTCCATGAGAATAACAGCCTTAAGTTAAAAAGAAAAACCACCACTCCTCTCTGAAAAAATCGCCAACAAACAAACCCCATAAGAACAACAGGATAAATGTTGTGTCTGTTATTTTCATCTTTTGTGGCTGAGACATGATTATTTTCTGTAATTACACAAACACACTATCTTTTTACAGGATCACCTCCCATTCACTGCATGTTTCAACAGCTGCTTCACCCTTCACTGCACATGTTAACCCCGACAGACTGGATGTCTGCTCTCATCCTGTTGAGTATACAGCTGAAGACATCTAGGACACAGTTTTTCTACTAAATTCCCGAGTGTGTTTATTCACATCTCTGAGCACGTTTTAAAATTAAAATTAAAAATCACAACCTGGACCTCTGCTCAGTTTACTCAGAAAAAAAAGTGCTCAGTTACTGATCAGAGGGAAGAAGTCCAGCTGCAGTAACTTCCTCATCATCACCCAGAAGTGCTGTCACAATAACAAACATCTCTGAGAGCAGTTTGAGCAGCCACCTAGCCAGGGATCAGGTACTGATTAAAACCAGATGAGGAAAAAACCTGTGAGTAGTGTTACTTTTAATATAGATAAGTTCTCCAGTTAGGTTAACCTGTAGTGATTTGAGGAAAGGTGTGCAACTGTAAAAAGCTGTCGATGCCCTATCCCAGGAAGTGTTAAAGGCCGGGGTGGATGGATCTCTGAGCCACCTGGTCTAGTGGAAGGTGTCCCTGCCCATGGCAGGGTGGTTAGAAGCAGGTTTTTAAGGTCCCTTCCAACCCAAACCCTTCTATGATTCCATGAAATATGTGTGCACACACACACATACAGATTTTCAGAAGTTAATCAGCCAAATTTAAGAGGAATTCCTTCATGTCAACAAAATACTCCTTGCTGTCAAAATCACGGACATGCTAAAGCTTCTCAAAAGATAGTGATTTTTTTCGTTAGCAATTCCTTATCTTAATTCTTCTTCTTCTTGAAAATTCTTCTTGAAAAGGCAAAATTATGATCAGTTCAGCTGGAGGCAGAAACTCATGACGGGAAACTACATTCTGGCACAGTTGTAACAGAAGCAGGATCGCTATAAGAAAGATATTTGGCAATCTGAGCTGTGGTCACTCTGTCTTACAGATAGATCTGCATATGCAAGCACAGAATAAGCTTCTCTCCACTTCCAGAGACACTGAAGTTTTAACCACCATCCTTATCTCAAGTTCACGAGACATGTAAAAACATAAACCAACAATGAACTTCCAAAAAAACCCTAAATGGCTTAAAGTATGTTCGCATTGTCACAAAACACCAGATTAAGGGAATACAGACTGGGAGCGTGAATACACACAGGCAGTGAACGTTCCCAGCAGTTAGACAGTAAATTGTCTGGCCAAAGTAATTTATGTGCTTGCACAGTCTTCATGGATATTATCCTCCTCCCACACTTTGGCTGACATTTTTGAAAGTGCTTTCATTTACTTACAAGCATGTATGAAGCAAGTCGTGCTGATTCATGAAATGTGTATCATGAAACATTGGTTAAACAGAGTGGAAGGGTGCCGGAAAAAATTGACGCTGGGGATGTGCCTACAATGTTGCACTTTGACCTAAACAGTGAAAGTTGTACCAGGCTGTAAAAGAGTATTTCTGAGGGAAACAGTGAAAGTACAATCAACTCAGCCATTTAAACTTTGGTACATTAAAATATGTAGCTAGGAAATTACTCTGTGTGTACATGTATAGAAAAATTAAGTAATAATTTTTATACCTACTTTGATTATCTGATCGGTAGTACACTGAATATGTATTTACATGAATATTGGCCCTTCTGTTTCTGACAAGTGTTCATCTCAAATTATAGTTTTGGCTTAGTTTTCCTTTACTGCCCCTTATGGCCACTCAAAGGTTTCCTCTTATTAGTAATGTATAATGATTGTAAATTATGAAAGAGGGAGACATATTGCTGTAACTCACATAATTTTTTTTCATTCACCTATAACAGTATTTCCCCACTCCAGGACATATCTTTTTTAATCTCTATAAGTATGATTCATAGGAAAGAAGTGTCAAATAATTTTTGCTTTGTCTAAAATTTGCAAATGTTTTACATTTAGCAATTAACCATGAAAAGCATATTTAAATGAATCTAATTTAAATCAACCCAGCATATATATTTAATATAGCTGCACAAGAGAATCAGCATGGTACTGTAAAACATTTTTTGTTCCTTTCAAAATTACCACTCCCTGAAGTAAAACAGGAGTCCATTTTAAGTTCTGCGTCATTTGAATTTGAGATGGAGCATTGAAGAAAGCTGCTTTAATTGAAGCTTAAAAGATACGGAATTGAGCCTTTAGGGACTGTTGGGCACTTTTCTTGTCGTTCTGGTTGATTAATTTGCATGATGTGGGTGGGGAATGTTGTTGATCAGGCCGTCCATTTTAATTTCGTACTGGTTATGTCAGCTTTAAAGAGAGGGGCGAGCATACAAGCTTTAGTACAGACACTGTGCTGCAGGCCAAAATAAGTAAAATAGCACTATATACACTCTTGGAAAGTGTGATATTTAAGTCAACTCAGAATATCATATGCTGTAATACATTATTTTTAGTCTCATATTGAGTAAGTGCCTTCTCTTTTTTCTTTTCTTGATTCAGATGTATATAAACAAGGTAGAATAAAAGTCTTTAAACCTAACATGTCACTGTCCTGGTTCCTTGAGAAGTACTGCTCTGAATTTAGCAGAAAACCAACAAGCCTTAATGATGAGACTTGGGATGTCCCCTAAAGGAAAAAAACCTTAAAGCTTATTTTGCTCTTCTGATTTACTTTGCAGTGTATGCCAGATTTGGCTGCCATCAGATCTCTGTGTCTTACCACTGCCTGGTATCCTATAAAATCACTCTACTTAAGGGAGGTTGGATCAGTCTCATAATTTGTTGTTATATACACACCTATTACAATCAGACTTCCTTTTTAAAAAGGCAGAACAACTCTGCACTTGCTAGTTTTTTGTGAACCATTTCTACCCAGAGTGTTTAACTGGGTAACTGTTCTTGCTGCATTGCCTGTGATACTGCTATGATCATTGTGAATATCAAAAGCACCTTCCAACAGATGGCACACAGGCCAATTAATGACAGCAGTGCTTCTGTGTTACTTGGTGTCCTATAAAAATGGAACAAACAGCCTTCCCTTTTGCCTGTGTTATAATACAACAGTGTTCATTACCGCTCTCAAAAATGGGAAAAAAAAACCACCACCAAAAAACCAGGTCTCTCTTCCCACCCACTCCCCACCCCATGACAAGGAAACTATGTATCAGGAGATGAGTAATAGAGCAGCTTTGTTTCGGAGGGTTACAATCAATGCAAAAAATAAAACCTTAACTATACTTCTATTAAGAGGTTCTTAATGAAATGTGCAAATGCCTCAGCATTTTTGTATTCAGCACAATTCAGTCCAGTAGCACATGGGGTTATAACGTACCTAAGGGGAGACGGCATAAAGAATTAGGTCTGGAGTCTGGGGAAGGCAAAAGCTTGACTAGACTAATTGATTTCTAAACTGATGTTTTAAAAATCTATACAGTGAAAATACTAATGAGTTCCTTTTTTGGAGGGATGAGAAGTTCTAAATTTAACTATGAACTTTCAGTAACTTTCAGTAACTATGAGGTCTTTTGCTCCAGTATTTAGGATACAAAGCAGCTGGCGAGGTTATCTTTCTGTGAGCCCTCCAAACATGTCTCAGATATATCTGGTGCTATTTGTTGTGATGGGCACAAAAAAGCAGTGTGTATCAAAGAACTTGAAAGCTGAATGTTGTAACATTGAATTTACAGATGCCTGGCTCTGGAGTAAAATCCTATATTTCTGCTCTTGGGCTGCTTCCACAGAATACACAGGGATAGTTTTCCAGATCATGTCATGTTGGAGAACTGCCAACAGACTGAATCAGGAGTGCTTGGTCAATGTCTTCAGCAGAGAGATGCCAGCGTCAGTGATTGGGAGTGCTCTCTGCACAGGTACCTGTTAAATCTCGCATCTCTGCCTCGGGTGCTCTGAGGCTCAGAACACACCTCTGTTCACTTAGGATCTGTTTCCACAAGCATGCTCTCGAGTGTAGGTAGGATTTATGTCCCTTATTTCTGGATGCTAATAAGGACCAGGTATTTTCCAAGTGGTGGTTTCATAGCCCTGTTACTGCAACTGTGAATGTCTGCAGGAGTGGAACTCAAGGGACATAGACTGTGCACTGCCAACCCCAGCTGCAACCCCGAGCTCTGTAGTTTGTTGTCCAGTAAACATTGAGGGTTGTAATGCGGGAGTTTTAAATTTAATTCAAATCCCACTCTAGACTTTCTAAATACCCTTGTTGTAACTGACTTTTCATGCTGTTCATACTTATGAACTAACTCTCATGAGAAATGATCTGATGCTCTGAAAGCACTGTCATCATTCTGTGGATTACGCACATAGACAGAGAAGAATTGAAAGAAATCAATTGAAATGTGTTAAAATAATTCACACATTTATAATTCTGCCCTCCTGGCAAAGTCCTCAATTACAACATCCCATTTAATATCGGAATATTACATATACCTTGTCGCAAATATATCTTTTTTGAGGTTATTTAACCCTGTTAAAATATTGGCCACTTTTGAGAAAAAACATAACCTCCTGATTTTCTTCCTCTTTGTTGCAAAACCTTTTCTTAAGTTCAGCATGATTTCTCAAAAGTTAGACTTTGCGGCAGCACAAAGCTCTCCAGACAGTGGTGTTTAGTTTTCCTCTCCCTGAATAATCTTGTGATGGAATTTGAAGTGAAGCTGATTTCCTTGCAAGGCAAAAATAGGAAAACAGGCTCTTAGGTGCTACTTTAGATACTTAGATTGACTCATTCGTGTCCAGAGTAAATAGAAACAAGATTTATTATCCAGGTCCCAGCACTTCAGTCAAGTGCTCTAATTTCTAATTATTGCAAGCAGAGTGAGACATGTTTTCCCCAGAGTGACCAGGTGCCTAAGCAACCTTTAGAATTGCTTTAGTTAGAGAAAGAAGTCTAATCATTATCTCCTACTTTCCTAGCAAAAAATGAACGCCAGAAGTTCTAGATTAAACATGTGGTAAGAGTGGCATCTAATGGCTCTGAAACCCTCAGGATGGTGGAAGAGGACATGCTGATTTTTGAAGGACCACATTTAGGTGTTTAGCCATTTTTAGGAAATGTAGGAACAAAGTAAGGATTTTGGATTCCACCAGGCACCTAGTTCCACTGGGATCTGCAGTTTTTGATGCTCAGATGCATGTAGATCCTGTGTGGAGCTAGTTTGCTGATGTGAAGACGTTGTGTACTCTTGGTTAGCTACCATCCCTATAAATAAACAAATGTATAGCACTGTCACATGTTCTTCCTTTCCTGCCTTCCTCCCCATATGGAATTTTTATAATTCTTGAATTACAGCATGACATAATCACCAACATTTCCTCTGGTAACACTATATCTCTGTAAAGCCTGATACCTAACAAGAACTGTTTTCAAAACAGAGCTGATCTCATTGCTGATGCTTGTCCATAGAGATGTTTTGACATGATAAGATTCTGTATAAACTGATGTGTTTGTTGTTGAAACAAACCTTAAGTTTTCATATCTATTCAAAAGGGAAAAGAAGAAAGATAGTAACTTCTTTACTGAATGGAAATGGCAAAGCAAAAGAATTATGGAAATTCTCTAGCTGCTGAAAGACTCTTGTAAGTACGGAAAGAAACAAATTAAGCCAATAAGAGTAGGGTATTTGGCCTTTATGCAAATGGTTCCTGATGCTTCTCCTCCAAACCTTTCTTTATGAGTCAATTGCTCCAAGTAGCACACACCAAGCACTGCTGTAACCTGGTATGCTGCTATCTGGAAATTTCAGATAAGACTCTGTCAAAAAACTGTCAAAGAACAGACCACAAAATAAAGGGTGGGGAGGGGAAGGGGAGGTGGCAGTGGTTGCTTACAGTGGCTTAGAGGCTGCTGTTCTGGTCAGAGAAATATTTGGAGCAAAATAGCTACAATTATAGGTAGGGAATATAAATGGGAATTTGAATGAAATATACGCAGTTATATGACCCACTAATGACTCCAAAAAAGGGTATAAGATGAATGAGTCACCAAGTTTTAAATATAGGTCCCTGCTGCAATAGTTTTATCTTCAAACAAGACTCCACTTGAATTAAAGGGAAGAGAGGGCTATATGATGGGGTCCTACAGCTATGCCTCAGTGACAACAAAGGCAAAGGCTACACAAGTTGTTTCTATTATAAGCAATATAAGAGAGAAGCATTTGCAAAGGGATGACTCACTGATCAGAGGGCTTTCAGTTTGACTCTGATACAGCAGTTCAGATAAATGCGCTCATTATTTTCTATAGCCTGTGACCTTTCCTGATTCAGAAATAGTAACATTTATTTTTCTGCACAATATTTATTTTAACACTGTTACTATTGATTTCACTGTATTTCATCATTTGTTCCAATTGTATAGTTAGGCTCACTTGCTAATATAAGATCAGCAGCTTTCTAAAGGCAAAGAAAATAGCAAAGTCGTGCTAGGATTTTAACAGCTGGGAACAGAAATAGACTTTGACACAATGCTTTTAAACTAATTTTTTTGCTACATGACACAATTTGTTTTTAAAGAACTGTGATGTATCTTACAGACACATGTCTGGCAAAGAGTAGTCGTTGGAGAGGTAAAACAAACAAAATGACCTCTGCTTTGCTGGCCACCAAAACTGCACAGGCAAGGAAGTGAAAAATTTACAAGGTCCTTTGGAAACATAAACCCAGAGACTATATTGCAAATGTTCTACCTATCATTTGCAGTGCTGTCTCTGAAGGTCATTTCTAATTTCAGTCACAATTTGCATGAAGTGAAAAAGCAATTCAGATAGACTGCTAAAAGGTTTGTGGGTTTAAGGGACCATATATTGCTATAAGAAGCTTCTGAGTGCTTATATGCAAAAGCATGTCTCACAACTTCAAGAGATTTTCTTTGCATATTTGAAAAAGTGAAAGGAAACTTCAAAATAATGATAAAAAAAGGTAACCTATTTTTGTCCCTTTTCCCCTCTCCTGTATCACATATGCATACTTATAAAGAGATAAGGAGAATGAACTTCATTGCCACTCTGCTGCAAGTGTCTGTAGAAACAAACTTAAACAATGATTTATTTCTCAGGATAAATAAAACAAACAGGAGCTTTTTTCCCCTGGAAATTTTGGCATCATTTACTGATATGAAACCACAAAACGCCTCTGGTATTTAAAAGTGATTAGGAACCCAGTCCTAATCTTGTCTGCAGCTCAAATGAATTGGCTTACTCTTAGGAGTGAACACAGGGTGAAAGCACAGGGTTTTTCCCTTGGCATGGGTGACTGCTGTGCACCACTGCCCAAGCTCATCCTGCCAGATCAATAGAGCTCAGAGTTTAAGCTGCCCTTCAGTCCCTGGTTTAGCACAAGCTGTTTATAAGCTCTCTGGTAGCTTGTTAATGCAACAGTTTACACTGATTATAATGACACAAAAGAAGTAATTAAGGGGGAATATTTTAACTGTACCTGAATTTAACTTGTCCTCTGTTGCTATTCAGATCATCTGGTGTGTATATAAACTCACCTTGAAAACATATATGTAAAGGTAGAAGGTACAAGAGAAAAAAGAAGATAAAAGCAGTAGGGAAATGTGACAATATTATGTGTGAGAGTGTGCAGGTCTGGCTGCCTCCTGTCAATACCAAGACAACTCTTACATGCACAGAGTTTCTTTGAGTTAGCATGTTGAATAAATTCAACCCTAGCAACTCTAATGACAACCAGCATTAAGGTTATAGACCATAAATCCATAAAAATATTTTCTCCCATCCATTGTGAAATTCTGGAAGTGCAGCTCAAAGAAATGGAAGAGATATAGCAGGCCTGAAGCAAATGCTGAAGAGCTCGTGATCTCCCCGTGATTATTTATGTGATGAGTCCTAACAACAACATTGGCATTTCCTGCAAGTCACATTTTTCTGGGAGTCTTTGGAGATTTGTGGCAGAGAGGGTGATGCATCCTTTTGTCTGTAACCTGTGCATGCCTTTTAGGGGTTTCATAGATCTATCCAGGGATCCCTTGCAGTTAAATATCTAAGTATCTCTTCCACGCATTGAGGTAATTGCCGCAATGGAAGATGTGTGTGTTATATGCTTAGACATATACTCATGAAAATTCTAGTATTTTTAAAGGCATGCAGTTTCAAATAACCCACTTTCATAATGTTCATAACTTAGTGTAGCATTACATAACATTTGTAGTCCATGCTAGAATAGGAGTATTTAGTACATAAACTGTTTTGTGGGATACCAACTGTAGAATGCTATTGCCATTAACTTTGCAATATCAAACATCCTGAAGAAATTTGGTTGATACCCTCAGTACCAAGTGCCTAAATATTAATGGAACTAGCACAGATTTTCACATCAAAAGCATGCAAATGTTCAGAACTACTTATTTACTTTTTATAGTTAAGACCTAGAAAAAGAGCCTTAAGTAAAATATTACAGCTCTAATTTTTTGATGGACTTATTATAAGGAGCTTGGTAAGGTTTGTTAAAGAATTATTTGAAGAAATTGACAGTGTTAATGTATATAACACTGGAGCAAAACCTTTGCCATTTTCATATGAAGGTAGATTCTTGTGAAATATCTTTTGTGTATTTTGTGTACCAAACAGAACTTGTTTCAGTACAATATTTCATGCTGAAAATAATATTCTGCCAAGGGTATAAAATATGAAGATTGATTTTCATTAAAATTTTCAGTCAGGCAGGCCTGGCTATACACTAAAAATCAATAACCATTTTAATCTCTTTTAAATCTTATTATTTATTTCTATTCTAATAGAGAGTGGGAATAAGAAGCCCCCCTGGTGACAAAACTAATATCTTTTTACTGAAATGGGTATTAAAAAATCACATTATGTACTTAGGGACTCTAAACTGCATATTCCTGGGTGCTTTATTCTGTGCCCATAAAAAGTCCCATGGAAACTGAAGAGGACTGTTCATATGCATGAAGTTAAAACCTGTTCCTAAGCACTTGTAAGCTTAAGGGCTGGTTTAAAAAATGCATTAAGGATCCATCATCTTATTGCCTTTATATTTCCAGTGAAAAGAGCATTTGGTATACTAAATATATTTTTTTTATCAGACAAAACTGCTCTGTAACCCTACACATCACAGGAGAGAAATGAAATGCAGGAAATAAAAATCACTCTCAGGCCAATTGTATAAGTTTTCTATGGAACATGTTTTTTCAATATCTTAAAGCCACTCCTCCAGATTGTATTTCAGGGACAATATGAGAGTTTAAACTTAGAAAGTGACACCAGGGATCTAAGCACTGGAAAACATTGCCTGTCAGTCACTTCTGAGGACAACTTGAAAAGGATTAATGCAACAAAGTAAATTGAGCATGAACTCAAATGACTTGGTAAAGCTGAGTCATAGCAAAAATTTTTATGATGCTGACTGTCTGAGAAACCAGGCCTTTGTGTTTCATAATGGCACAAACTACTTTTAAAAACAGTAAATAGACCTGTTTTCTGGTAATGCAAAAAATCTTTACAGACAAGACTGAGATTTGTGATTTAAAATGCAGGCAAAGGACCACACCTGCCCACACACTGTATTTTTTATTTATCATTTGCAGAAATGCAACATTCCAGAGGAAATAGCTTGAAAGGAAAAAGACAATTGGGCCCATAGATGAGTGGGGTTCCAGATGTAATTCTAGGGTTTTTTTGCTGAAAGGAAATGATCTTATAATTAATATAAGATGGTATGTTCAACCAAATAATACTTTCCATTCTGAAACTGCAACGTGGGGGTTTTTGAGCATACGGAAGAGAGGAAAACACTTTTAGTATGGTCATACATTTAGCTGAGAATGAGCAAATAGATTATATTTAAAGAATGCTTTTTCTGGTGACTGGGAGCGCAGCTCAGAAACAAATCCCTTAAACTGCTATTATTAGCCATCTCAGAGGAGAGAGATATTTTGTCTGACTCTGCCCCAGTTTGAAGACCTCTCAGTAATATGAAGAAATTGAAGTAAAACTATATGAAACTCATTTGTCCTAATTTCTAGGGCCTACTAAAGAGATCCATATTGCAAGTCTAATCTAAGGAACGATGCCTTAGAGGACTAGTCTCCTTCTCCCAAACATGAAACTTTCTTCCCTTTCTTCTCCTTTGTGCTAGAGAGGTTGTGATTTTATTTTATATTTCCCATATAAATGAAACTCTATCATCTTAATAGAAGCCGGGAACATTTAAAATTCAAGATATAGTTTCTATATAATGGCAGAATTGTATTGAGGCACAACCTACAAGCACCACTTTCTTTTCTTGTTGCAGTAATTCATTTGGTAACAATCTATGTGTGGTCTCCTAGCTCAATTTACATTCAGTCAAATGGCTAAAGAAAGAGCTGGGTTTTTTTTGGAGGTGATAAACTTCCAGAAAATACACTTTTTCAGAAAACTGCCTCCTATGTTTTCAGTAGTCTGGCAAACTGATGGAAATTGCCAGCAATGTGTGACAATTAGAAAAAAAAAATTAGGAAACCTGTGTGAAATCCTATATAGCATTTTCTATGACGGTACCACAAACTCAGGAAGATTTAACAAAAAAACCTAAAATGAAACAAATCCCATGGTGTCCTGAGTGGTTTTGAAAGAGTTTGAGCCAGGAAAACCACTAGTTTTTAACAGCCAAAAACATTGTGGATTTCTGCCAACCTTGTCTTTCTAGGTTTGTGTCAGTCCATATTTTTCCTGTCTTTCTGTGGGCTACTTGCATTCTCAGTACCTTAACTAAAGGGTAAGGAATAAAGCTATACTTGGCCAGCAGGCCATACTGATGAGTCAATATACACTGTTTTCTTGAAGGCCAAAAATACCTTTCCTATGATGTAATCATGGAATTTTATTTAAATTGACAACTAGTACTTATAGTACTACTAGCCCATGCTAAAAACCAATGGTCTGGCACAGAGGAGACAGCGGAGCTCAGGCATTATGTCCAGTGACATCCAGTCAAATGCATACACTGTCCAAGGCAGTCACGAAGTTTACAGGTTTCTATTGGATTCTGATGAGTAAAACTCAAGAAAGCAGACTTTGTCAAGAGCAGTAAAATTTCATTAGATGAACTGACAGACCAAGCATGCTGCGCTTGGTCATAGAATCTCTGTAGTATATACCAGCAATGTCTGTTGCATCTTTCTAAATAAAAAATACATCATTTCCATTTCTGCCTGCATTGTGGGGATTTTAACAGGTCATTTACAGTGCTTGATGATTGACAAGAACAGCATAAAGTTCCTGCTCAGCCCTGCTCACTTTCTAGCACTACAAGTAAAGAACAGCACAATCTCGCTTTGGATGCAGAAGGAAATATCTGTTGAATAAAGTCAACACTTGAACTGGAGAGAGGGTGTGAACAACAGTAGACAGATATCTGTGAGTAATTTTGTGCATGAATATGCTGGTTGTGAGAGAGGAGTGCTGCTTTGCAGGTGGGTAACTCATGGATGAGTCAGGAGCAACTCTGGTGACAAACCTGCAGGAAGTGTAATTCACATAAACTCTTCACACTTAAACTGCCTTCAAAAGTGTGTATGTCTGCAACACCAAATACTCTGACTATCCACAGCTAATACAAGTCTTCACAAATCAGAGAGCCGAGATCAATCAGAGCACAAGAGCAAAGCCTGTGAAAGTGGCCTCACGTTACTAAAAGAAAGTCAGAAACAAAATTATCATTCTCAGAAAGAGCTGGGAAAAAACCCCCCACAAAACAAAAAACCCAAAAGAAAAGGAAAAAAAACCCTCTCAGGGTCCTAGCACTTCTGAGAGTTCATAAGGTTATGGAAACGCTGCTACAGGTTTTGTTTCCTTTTTTTCCCCTCTAAAAAAGGGAAGAGAGAATGACATAAACATAAACTTAGCTTTTAACCCTGAAAGAACTGAATTACCAGTGTAATTTAAGACTTTTCCCCTTTCTGTCGGAGGAAGATGCTGATGCGCTTCTGCACAAGTCCTGTGCCGCCCTCTGGTGCCCGCGGCCCGTCTCCGCGTCCTCCGCCGGGAGCGGGCCAGGGCGGGGCGCAGGGGAAACGGAGGGAAAATGCCATTGCCACAGAAAGTGCCCATCCTGCCCGTGCTGCTCCGTTCACCTTGGGTGGTACTTACACCGGCTTGCACCTCCTGGGAAACGCATTCCTTCTTTTGCTGGAGGTGTGCCCTTTACGTGAACCCGGACCTGGGTGTCCCCGGTAATCCCGCAGCTTCCTCTTTCCTGAGCAAAGCCGTTTTTATAAAGCTCCAGATTTGCAGCTCTCAAGCTCTCTGTAGAAATGCCCCAGACTTGAAGCTCTCAATCAAGCAAGAAACTGTAAACTGGAAGCCTGGAACTCTAAGCAAGCAGAGCCTTTTCTGCATCCAACAACGCCTTTGGAAGAGATCCACGCTGCTGTTTGCATTGCAGGGCAGCCGACCAGCCTTAGTCATGGGCTAGGAACCTGTTTACACTGGGTTTGCAGCGTGGTAATAACAATTTATGACTTCTGGAAATGAAGGAGTTTTGATTTGGGTGGATTTTTGTTTTTGTTTTAAACTATGTGACATTAGCTGTAAAGAAAACAGTGGAATTCCCAGCTGTATTAGCCCTGGTAAACTGAGCTGAGAGTTTGTTGTTGCTGATGCTCCTGTGGTTTCTGGTGTATTGACACTGAAATCATGTTCAGTAATAGCCAAAATAGTTAAACACAAAATACAAATCCCCTATCTAAGAATCTCATTCCATAACCCCGTTTTTCCTCTCTCCTCAAATCCTTTCGGATGTGTATTGCAACCCTCCCACTGCACAGTTCTTTTTTGATGTTATTTTCAAGAATTTTGCTTTTTCTTTTTTTCAGAAGGCAGCTTGTCATTTCCCAAAGATGCTCCTAAACACTCTGCTTCTCTTTTGCTACTTATCTTTGTTATGATGATACACTTTTATAAGTGTTTGAGCCTTACAATGTAGATCAAATTAGATTCTCTGCAGAGAGGAAGCAATGTAAATTAATATGAGGGCTTGTGAGACATGCTGGCTGCTGGAGGTCCTTGGCTGTTCAGCAGCCAGCAGAGCTCAGAATTGAGACCGAACAGAGGTGAATTAACATCAGAGAGGGGAGCCAATAGCTCTGAAAGAAAGAGGAGGAATAAGAGTGTGACCACTCTATCATGTGACATGTTCCTGTCTGTGTCTGTCACGATGGGAGGAGGTGTGTTATTGAGCAAGCCACGCTTTTTCTCATTGCCTATAATTACAGATACACCCATAACTGCACACACAAGCTTATCACAAAGAGGATTTCACCTCCCTTTGGACAGGAGCAATGCTCCTATAGTTTCTGTTGCAGGCAGTACCTTTGTGCAGGTGGAATTTGGTAGAATTCTCTGGAAAGCTGTAAAGTCTTAATTTTAGTTTTCAAGCTACTGTGGTAATCTTTTCTAAATTATTCAGTACTGTACCCCAGATACCAGTTCTGGGTCACCTCACATAATAGTGACCTTCCCCACTCTCAGGAATCCCACAGTGATAGCAATATTTTTGGAAACATACAGTCATAACAGGAGGTTATACATGCAATAGTGCTGTCTCTGTCTCACTACTGTTTGTACTCACAGAGTCTAAGGAAAATGAGCAGCTCATAGTCACGTACAGATCACCTGTGTTTGGACAGTGCTGCACAGCTCCACATGCACAGAGACTGGAAGGCTAGCTGTCATTCCATCTACTTTGCTGGTAGGTCTGAGGATTTACCTCCCCTGCAACTCTGAGGGGGTTCAAATCCTAGGTCCAAATGAGGCATATTGAAAAAAAAAAATGAACAAACATCAGTTCTTGTATAAGCTGAGAGCAGAAAATTTAAGGCCTGCAAGTTATAACAGCTTATGACTTACTTCTGGTGAAGTCTGGGCCTGTCCTACGTGCCTATAGACAGCGTCCATGGCTGTCATTTTTCTAGCCAAGAGCTAGATTCCTAGCTTTCTCCAACTGCCAACTCAGTCCTCGGACCTCTCCTTGGCATTTCCTGCTGTGGTAACTACGGCTCCTTGATGAAGCTGTCAATGTGCATAAGGACTTGCTGGACTGGGGGCTTAGGGTTCAATCCATTTCTTCACTGAAGGAGAGGAAACTTCTTCCTGACATTTCTAGAAGTGCAAAGGGAATACATAGATCTAACTACAGCAAAGTGAGGGAGACTACACCTCACATTTTCTTTCATAGCTTTTTTCCTCCCTGACACTGGATAAAGAAGTAGTTCTCCTTTATCACTGAGCATTAAAATCACCATAGCAAGGTAAAATTAATATTTTTTGTGGCATTTAAGGAAACACAGCTGGATCAGCAAAGCATATCAAGAGGCTTGATCAAACACTTATAACACTTACTAATATTTTCTAGTTTTATTTTCATGCTTCCCTAAGATAATGAATGGGAACATGGTAAATACATGCACAAATTTTCAACTAAGGTGTGTTGCTTTAGTTTAATATGAGTTTTAAACATTCTTTAATGAGCAGTTTGAGGGTTGCTACCCCACTGACTTCTAGATTTTAGACCCAAGACCAGTTTTATGCTCTTCCAGTTTATTCTGAGGTAACAGCAATTACTCCTATTTTTAGCAATTAACAGTTTTGAAATTAACATTTATTTGATGCTGAATCTACCATTTGTTTCCAATATAGGAATAAGATTATCCCCACATGCATTTGGCTGCATTAAACCTTAATAAGAAATAGGAAAGAACAGAATTTGAGAATTCAGTTAACATTTGCTAGCACTTCATTAACTAATGCCAAATGCAGGAAGGAAGTAAACATTCCATTCTTTAAGAAAATTAATGAATGTTAGTGCATTATTATATGGAAAAAATAAGGCTCTTCTTGGTGGTGCTGAGCAATGGGACAAGAGGCAATGGGCAGAAAATGATGCTCAGGAAATTCCACCTGAATGTGAGGAAGAACTTCTGTACTATGCAGGTGACTGAGCTCTTGAACAGATTGCCCAGAGAGGTTGTGGAGTCTCCCTCACTGGAGATATTCACAAACCGTGTGGATGCAATTCTGTGCAATGTGCTTGAGCAGGCAGGTTGGACTGGATGACCCACTGTGGTCCCTGCCAACCTGACCCATTCTGAGATCCTGTGAAATATCACCTCGGAAAGGCTGGCCACTGGAGAAATGCCTCTCTGCCTGGCTAATCTTTAACCTGTCTACTGGAAACATTCACACTAGGGAAGGTAGAGCATCACCGAATGCTGGGCTGCTACTTCACACTCAGGCTTGTGGGCACTCCCTATGGTGACTGGAAGCTATGGCTTGGTGTGGACTTGCCCAATCCTCTCTATTACGGACACATTCTCTCCAGGCTTGAGTGGGTCTCCAGAAGATTTACGCTTGTTGCTAAGCTTGTTGAAGTAATTACATGAATTTGAAGAGTCTGTTTGGAGGAGAATGGTGATTTAGGTGCCGTACAGAGATAATGTAACCCTGTGGCTTTCTCATCCCTAAGACAACTGGAAAAAACAAAGTGATGGCACAAGCAGCAGGAAACTGGTATTTAGCCCTGTACCAGATCCTGTCCTGGAAGAAAAAGGGCATTTCTAAAAGTATAAACCTTTACAGGGCCAAATAGCAAGGAAGTCTGTCGATTCCTCCTCCTGCTCTGCGCCAGCCTGGGCCCTGGTGCTGAAGGTAACAAGTGGGAAAGGGTATATGAAATGCACTCCAGGGCATGATAGCTCTGAAACCTCCAGCATTTCTCCAGGAAAAGAGGGAAGGGAGGGGGGCAGAACACGCCTTCAGATTTTACCTTTTCTATATGCCTTGATCCACAGGATGAACTGATGTGAAATAGTAGGGTAGCCTAAAGAAAACAGCTACTATTTCTTTCAAAAAGAGAAGTATTTATTAACGCAACGAATGCAACACTGATTCGGTGACAACTGCAACATTACCAATTGTCCCAAAGGTAAAGTCACAGCTTAGACTGGATGTACAGCTAACATTATCCATGAAAACTTTATTGAAGCAGTGCTAATTTACATGGCTTCATCTTGTGTGATATGTGGAAACAAAACCTAGTGGCAAGGCCACTGGGAAAGAAAGGACAAAAGAAAGTTAGTAACCTTCACTTTGAGGTTGGGTTTTGGTCTTTTATTTATTTTTGCAGGTTTCTGCCTCAAATTAAAATCAGTTAATGAAGTCCTTCACTGTGAACACTAGGTCGATTACTGTAAGGATTACATTTGTCTTTAATGAAGAGATTCTTACTGCTATTGCTCCTGCTCAAGGATATCCTAATAAGTTAAGTCTTGCATCCTAATGAGTTTCAAGCATATTAGAAAATTGTGAATAAATAAAAAATCCAAAAATAATTTTTAATTATGCAGGGATTGTCCCCAAAAAGAATCCATCTCAGACAGGAAGGTGGCTTTAAATACCTGGTGGTTTAAGAAGAACAACTTCCAAAGGGATTATTAGAAAATTAATCTTTTACAGATGCACAACTATGGCACCAATTAATTAATAAGGTTGGAAATCATCATAAGTTTAGTACAAAAATAGATAAAAAGCTGCTAAAACACAAGCATCTAAAATAGAAAATCTGATTTTTTTTTTCTTCTTGGTTATACCAGAGTAAAGCAGAAACTAGACTTTGGATTATAAGAACTTCCTGAAATACAATCTTTTTTATCTGCACAATTAAGACTGAGATGAAACATACCTTAGGCAGAAAACCCTTATTTATTGTGAAGTATCAAATAATCACTGAAATAACTGGAGCTGTACTGAAAAATCCTGGCAGAGCACCTGAGCCATCCAAGTTTCTGCGTAGAAGAGAACTGCAGTTTGACACCTGCCTATTCTATGGATATTTCAAAACCCATGTGGCTTCACCTGGCTATAAAATGAGCCAAATCCAAATTCATCGGACATTCTCCTTGCTAACCTGCCAATTTCTGCTATCATTTTCTCTGCTTCTGATTTTAAGCCTGATTTCTGCATTTAATACCAAGTCTGATCATCTTGGCTGAGTTAAATAGCTCAGGGTTTTGGTGCAGTAGCTAATCCATATTTGTGTAGCCATGCAAAAGTATCACCGACAACTACCACAGAACTTACACCTCAGCACAAGCCAACTGAAGCTGTGTGAGTGGGTAAAGTGCCTCTGAACTCATGTCCATAGGGCATAAATCCAAGCTGGAAAATCCAACCAGACTTCCATCTGAGTGGGAGGAAGCCTGGTTAATTTGATTAGAAAGTGGTTATGGTGCCCATTCCTGCTACCACTGCTAAAATAATAGTCGGTGAGGGCAAAAAATGGAGATGACACATTTGCAAATGATCCAAAAAGAAGCAGTCCCCATATTTACCTGTTCCACAACCTTCCAATGCCTTTACAACAAGGGATGTGGGTTTTCTTATGACTGTTTCTCCAACAATAGAAAATGACTTGATGTCAACTTCTGTTTTTGAATGGCATGGACCGAGTTGGGTGGAGGAGGAAGGAGCCAGCCAAGAGGAAATTTGAGGCTTTTTTGTTTCTCACTGTAAGCAGGTATGCGTTGACTGTACTGCTTCCAAAGGCGTATGCTGCAACTCAGCATTAATAATAGCTCACAAAAATGTGGCTAAACCTGTATAATACACAAGATGTAGTCATAGCACCCTGTAGGACAGCACTCATTATAGTGCAACCTCAAAACATCCAAGTAGTAAATCCTCTGCCCTCTGCAAGTCCACCACATTTACAACCTATTGTTCCCAAAGTCCTCTGTCTCAGAATGAACCTGTCTAATAAAGGCAGCAGAAATCAGGGTCATGGGGTTTTCCAAAAAAATGTTTTTACTGTAAAATTCCATTTCTGAGAACTAAAATGGTTCCCAAAAATGTAACTGTTAAAGAACAAGGAAACAAGACATCCTGAGAAGATACTCAGTGGGCTCTGCTGCTCCCACATCTTGTAATGCTTGTATTACTTGTGGGTTTTTCAGTCAGATTCCTGCACAGCCTTGCCACATGGAGTAAAAAATAATCCCTAAGGTTCCTGTCGCAGAAACAAGGGTCTGGTAGCCCTGAGGTTTTATCTTCCCTGAACCTTAGCTTTAGACTCTGCAATATGGAGCTGGAAAGCCTCAAATCCCAGTTAATTCAACCAGAGGTTTCCAGACATATCTGACAAATAGTCCCTCTTCTCACTGGATCTGAAAAGCCATGTGGCAGCTGTGAAAAGTGAACTTTCAAGCTCAATTTTATCCCTAAACAAAGGATTTTAACTGTTTCCAAAACATTTTTTGGTTGGTTTGGTTTTTTGGTTTTGTTTTTTTGGGGTTTTTTTTTTTTTTTTTTTTTCTTTTTTTTTTTTTTTTCTTTTTTTTTTTTTTTTCTTTTTTTTTTTTTTTTCTTTTTTTTTTTTTTTTCTTTTTTTTTTTTTTTTCTTTTTTTTTTTTTTTTCTTTTTTTTTTTGTTTGGTATGGGTTTTTTTTGTTCTGCCACTGTAGAACATTTAGAACATTTTTTTCTCTATTTGTCCTGATTCAGAATCTTTGGTTTCCCAATAAAAAAGAAAAGTATTATTTTAACCAGCTTTAATCAAAGTCCAAAAATAGAATGAAAGAAAGAAGGAAAAAATTCCCAAACCTGTAGTACGATCCCCTACTTGGGAAAGCTGTGGAGCTTTCCATCCTAACAGCAGAATTGCATCATTGGTTAGAAAGCAATGTTCAAAATGATTTTGCATTGGAAATATGGATGAACAGAAGAGCTATGGTCTTTATCATCATAATCAGAAAACAAAGAGTTGATCCTGTTAGTTATATAAGCTAAAGATTTGTATTTCCCTGCTTTTCATTTAAGTGCTCTTTTTTTGAATCTTGGCCAGTGAATAAAATATTAGTCAAGAAGCTTGAGATGATGTGAAAAGAATGAAAAAACCACACTTGTTTTTATTCATTGAAATATTTTCATTCAACAAACTCAAATTTTGGCATTTTATTCAGATTCACTAAATTTTTATTTTGGAATATTGTGGAGGAGGAGAAAGTTGTCTGTGCTACACTTCGGTCTGTGTGTCCCAAGAAAATAAGGATTACATTATCATGCTTGTGTGTCTCTGCTTGCCTGTCCTCCTTCACTCTTCCCACACCCCCAAAAGGTTTTGAATCCAGTTTTGATGAAATGTGTCAGAATGTTCTGCAATTCTTACAGTTTCAGCAAAGTAGGCTTGTGAGTAAAGTTGGAAAAGAAACTCTATTAATAGACCATTAGAGCAATGTCTTGGGGTGACTTTATGATGCTGTATCCTCTACTGAAGAACAATTATAAATTTTATTAAACATGGAAAAATCTGCACCAGAATTTCTCATTATGGTTCCACCACTTACAAATCAGCTTGTTACCAGTGTTGGGGAATTGAGGTTGTCTGTGTGATGGTCTTCTGGCTGAATGCATAGGGCAAATCCAAAAGTTTTAAAGAAACAAGAAAAAATGGAGCAAAATAGAGACAAGGAAAAGGATCTGAAGAAAGAGTAGGGAAGACAAATATTAAGGAATTGCCTTCAGCTGGGAATGGTCTAAAAGGATGTTTTTTGCCCACATCTGATCACAGTGGAAAAAAAAAAAAAGAAAAAGAAAAGAAGAAAAAGAGTCCAAACTATTGGTAGTGAATCTACAAATCTCCGGAGGCTGAATGATCTGTGAGAATTATGGAGAAGTTTAAAGTGCAAAAAGGCAGGCCCTGAAAGAAAAGAAAAAGCCTCCTTATCACACAGCACATTGCTTGCAGACGGTGATGGAGATCTAGGTTGAGGAGAAAAAACGTACTTTCAAGGAAATATTCAGAGATAGAACACTGGGCCCATTTCATTCTGTTTTATAATGTATTATGACTGTGAATAGAAGAATCAGTCATGTTTTGTAAAAACTCTTCACAGGTTATTAGTTAATCACTTATATATCTTCCATGGGGGTGGCCTTAAACTTCCAAGTACAGCTGGGCTTTGCTGTGAACTGGACAGGGAGAGTACGGCAATACTGGGATCCCAGTAGGAGTGGCTGCGCTAGGGGCTCATACAGCCCAAGGCAGAGGAAGAATGAAGATCACACTTGAGATGGGTTGAATATAGGGATTTAAAAAAAACATAGGTAGAACTGCAAGCCTGAGGGAAACATGGTCCCAAAGCCATTTTAAAAGGAAAAAAAAACCCCAAATTGGAAAAACGGTCTTCTAATTATTGATAGAGGAAACAAGTCTTGTTTTGGAGCAGCTCCTGGTGAGTTCCCACCCCACCATTTTCTCTTCAGAACAAAACTCTCCATCGTAAGTAGCTGTTACTCAGGTTTGCTGCCTGGGTGTACTAATCAGTGGAATTACAGGATCGGACCAGAGCCAGGTGACAGGGTGATTGCCTGTGCAAGGCAACATAAACAGCCAGGGTGTATTGAGTGCTCTGTAGCAATGGCCCCATGACTGTATTCCTTCATAGTAAGCAAAAGCAGGATAAACTGGTCTGCAATTACTAAGAGGGTTAATTCACTCCTTTTAACATCAACATAGATCTAAAATGAGATTATATTACATCAGAAACAAGGCAAAGTTTGAAGATATTTGTTGAAAATTGGCCTAATGACTCTTTTGTCATTGTAATTCACGCCTTTCACCTTGCTAATATCCAGCAATTGCAAATTGGCATACTACCAGAAAATGCAAGTAGTATCTTTCACCTGTCCTGCTTGCTTTATCTACCCTTTCCCCTTCTTTCTTATGTACTTTTCAGACATGATGGACTTTCTTTTAAAAGCAGCTAGTCATTTCCAATTTGTAACCACTGTACAGCCAGCTGCCGGTTGTTTGTTTTTAAAACATGAGCCTTTTTCTTTTTGCTAAGCTAATGACATCCAAACACCTGTGCAACTCTGTGCATTTTACAGCCCCTGGCTGTCAGCAGATTACACCAAAAAACGCCATGATTCCTTAACGTGTCCTATACCCACCCAGGACACATGGCCTACAAGCATTTTGTTGAAGACAACAAAGAAACTCATGAAGACTATTTCTGGAGGCACTAGACATTATCAAAGCTTTTGTAAAGCTGGCACAGAGCCATCAGCCTGACCCTGTCTTTGCAGAGACTCAGAAGGGAGCCCAAGACATGAGCTGGTCTGCCCACGTATGGAACGAGGGGTGTCCAGCCATGAGCACCTCCACTGTGGGATGTGGAGAACACATGGTGGGCAGCAGGTGTGGTGGTGTGGGGATGAAACCCTGGAGAGGTGAGGAAGGAAGGCAGCACAGGCTGTTTTGAAGGTGGTATTGCTGAGCTGGGCTGGGCCCCAGCTGCCTGCCTTGCCTGGTCCCCTGCCACAGCAGAGAACCCACAGCCCTGCAGAAGCTGTTATCATCCACTACCACCAATTGCTTGCAGAAATTCTCCTCCCTTTAGTCCTCCAGCAGATGTCTTGTGGCTCAGATTCAGGAAAATCACTACACCCATCTTGGACACAGTAGACACATCTTTCAGTGGCACTAGAAGTGAGGAAGGAATTTGCCATGCCCTTATAAAGGCAAATTTTCCATGTGTGCAGAGTCACATGGACTGCAGGGTAGGGAATTGCCCTGTTTCAATTAACACAGGCAGGCTGTGCTGCCACTGTGCCCTGATGGTGATGCTAACATCTCCTACACCTATATCTCTTTATATTCTATAGTTTGTTATTTATTAAGTATTTCTTTCCAGAAGAATCATCAGTACTAACTAGACCAGTGAGGAGAGGAGTCCTCTTTGCCAGGAACCTTCTCCTCTCAAGATTCCAGTTTCATGAATCAGATTTCTGTTTAACTCATTTTGTCTGGCACAAAACACAGCGGATTAATTCCGTGCAGAGAAGTAACAGCAGAAAACGATGCAAGCATCTTTCAGGGGGCCATAAGCTGGTATATGAAGGGAAGAAGCCAGTATAGCAAATCCAGTTTGATAACTTTTTTTCAAGCACACAGGACTTGCCAAGTAGATGCACTCTGCTGTCAGTTTTTAGCTTTCTTTCTCTTCCTTATCACTCTGTTAGGAATCAAAACTCATGTTTTGTAAACACCTGCACCCCAGTTTAGGAAAAATCTGTGGCTATGGGGGAAGCAGGAAGAATTTGCAAGAGTTTTGTTAAAGTGCTGACATGTTCTCAGCAGATATAGGGGCATACCTGATTCAAACAATGTCTCACAGATCTGTTTTCCTCCAGCGGCTAAGCAAGATTTAATCTGTTAGAAGGTTTGGTGGACATCTTTAAAAAATATGTGTTATGAAAATACCAAATTTTGTGTCTGAGATTAAAATGCAGCCCTGCCTTTCCACTAACATGCTGTTTGCTTACTCATCACAGTAACCAGCCTGGTGCATCTTTCCAGGTTTTCAATATTAGATTATCTGAGGATATAAAATCAAGTTGGCAGAATGAGTCAGCTGATAGATTACTGCCTAGTAAGAAAAAAAGCACAGGAATGTCATTATATTTGCCTGCAAAGAACCACATGTACCTATGAGGTTGTAAAGATAATAAGCATGAATTCAAGTATTGCTAATATGCTCTGCTTCATGTCTCAGATATTTCTTTTATATAATTTTTTGTTAGTATCCTAGAGTTGAAAAAATACTTCAGAGAAATTAAACTGATGAATACTGTTTCACTGGTCTCATTACAAATTCAAGCAATACCACAACAGCAATAAAAGTTATTGTTAAAAAACAAACAGTTCCAGCTTAATGGTGTCAAATACAATTAAGAAAATGGCATATTAACTCCAATGTTAATAGGAGTACAGTTCAGATTGCTAAAATGGTTTTTTTTTCTGTTTTGTACACCACACCTAATTCTCTCTTTTTGTAGAGCTGAAAAATAATATTTCACTTTACACATAAATGTTATATATTCCCAGCTAGATCTGGGATAGATGATGGCTGTCTGGCAGTTGCTGCTGCTGCTAAGCTTTTACACAGCAGAAAAAACCCCAGCAGCAAAGCAAATGACAGTGGAATTCAAGTAACAGTCCATTTGGAAGCTGGAAACTGTTGTCTACTCTGCCACTGGGAACCTGTACATTCTCCCAGTCTTTTTCCTGACATGCCTGTGGTATAGCACCTTGCCACCTCTCCACAAGTTTTCCCTCAGGTCCAGTCTGGCCAAGGGAATAGATATGGTTTGCTCCCAAGGAGCACTTCTCCGCATGCTGTCCTTTGGGACAGGTGAGCTCAAGCTACAGACGGTCATTCAAGAAGACAGCTCCGGAGAAACCTGCTCATCTTTCTCCTGCACTGGCCAGGGCACTTTAGGTATAAATACCATAATACCAGTGGGGTTCTTCAGGGAGAGTTGGAGGGAATCACACCAGCAAGGTGGTCTGAGTAAAACTGCCAGACTGATGGAAAGGGTTACCTGAGCGTCACCAGGTAACAAAGACCATATTTCCACATAGCTGTGGATTGAGCCCTCGCAGCCTTCAGCTGAGTCCACAGGCAGTGGGAAGGCCTGGCACACTTCCCCACCAGGAAGACTTTGGAGGTAAAAGGCATCTGTGGAAGGCTGACCCTGACTGGAAACCAAGTGCTCGTTAAAGCCAGTATGAGTCCCTTCCTTCAGGAACAGGCTGCTCCAGTGTGGGTCCCCCACGGGTCACAGGTCCTGACAGCAAACCTGCTCCCATGTAGACTCCTCTCTCCACGGGGCCATGGATCCTGTCAGGAGCCTGCTCCAACATGGTCTTCCTATGGGGTCCTTCAGGTACATCCACCTGCTCTGGTGTGGGGTCTTCCATGCACTTCAGGTGGATCTGTGCTCCTCCATGGGCTGCAGAGGCACAGCTGCCTCACCATGGTCTGCAGCATGGACTGCAGGGGAACCACTGCTCCAGTGCCTGGAGTACCTCTTGCTCCTCTTTCTCCACTGACCTTGGGTCTTCAGGGCTGTTCTTCTCACATATTCTCACTCCTCTCTCTGGCTGCAGTTGCTTTTGTGCAGTAAGTTTTCCCCCTTCTTAAATATGTTATCCCAGAAGTCCTGCCACTGTTGCTGATGGGCTCAGCCTTGGCCAGCAGCGGCTCCACTTTGCNGCTGCCTCACCATGGTCTGCAGCATGGACTGCAGGGGAACCACTGCTCCAGTGCCTGGAGTACCTCTTGCTCCTCTTTCTCCACTGACCTTGGGTCTTCAGGGCTGTTCTTCTCACATATTCTCACTCCTCTCTCTGGCTGCAGTTGCTTTTGTGCAGTAAGTTTTCCCCCTTCTTAAATATGTTATCCCAGAAGTCCTGCCACTGTTGCTGATGGGCTCAGCCTTGGCCAGCAGCGGCTCCACTTTGCAGCCAGCTGGCACTGGCTCCATCAAACATGGGGGAAGTTTCTAGCAAGTTCTCACAGAATCCCTGCCTGTAGCCCTGTCTCCAGCTACCAAAACCTCACCACGCAAACCCAATACAGCATTCCACTCCTCTGGCTTCCCCGAGGGAAGGGCAGATATCTACACAGCTGGCTCATCCAAAGTCTTCTCCTCTCATGGTCTGGAGCAGAGCCCTCTCTGATCATCAGTGAGGGGAAGCTGGTATTGCAAAGGAAGAAAAAGCTAATGTGGAAGCAGCAAGGAAAAGCTGCAAACTATGATACTGAGGTGTGGAAGGAAGACAGCTTGCCTGAGGCTTCTCTCAATGTAAACAAATGCCACAGGCAAAATCCAAAGTGGCAGAGCAGAACCCCAGTTTCCATAGACTTTTCTGTCACAGAAACCATGACTACTAGCTATTAAACAGACCTAATGGTCAATAGCTTCCTGTCACCTCAAATAGTTACAAAACAAGAGGGGTGCACGTGCTGCCAGCCTGTCCTGTGTCATGACCATGGTGGCTGTCACTCTGCACGCCTGGGGGATGCTGCAGCTCCGGAGAAGCACGGATCCCTCACTACTCCTGAGGGTGATCTCCATGGTTAGGACAGCACCTTCCTACAGCAACATGCTTTTTTTCTTCCCCCTGGATAATTTCTCTTTAGTGAAGCCTAGCAAAATTGCCCAGTATTGCTTTCTCTGAGCATGAACTGCTTGTAGGATGGTCGACTAACTCCTTCTTGCAGCACTGTGGCGGGAGGAAAAGGCATGCCCTCTTTAATTTAATAAGTAAAATAAAATTGAATGAAAATGAAAAATATTCTTAATGAAAGGCGGTTGTTCTCTTTTTTTCAATAACGAAGAAAAATCCAAGTAAGTATAGCGTCCCAAATAGTTCTGATAAACTTCAAAACTTCCACTCAAAGAAAAGGAGTTATTGGAAAACATTTCTGAGGCCAGAGAGAATTCTGTATTTATTAACAGGCAAAGTTCAAAAGATTAATCATACAGAGTCTTTGATATTTCATCTTGGAAAAGAATAATCCTGATAAGAAAAATGTTTTGGCAAGAGCACCCTCTCTGTTGAACACATGATGGTTACTCTGGAAGACGGAACAAGATCTAACTTGTTGAAATGGCACTGCAAATGCAGAAGAAAAGCAGGTTTTACTGAACACTGGTTCTAGACACTTCTTGGACTACCTCTGACACAGCACCAGTGGGAGGAATGAAAATAGAAAAGCCATCTTGTTCATGCCATTTATTTTTCCTCTTTCTCAGTCCTGCTGGTTTTAACATTGGGAAAGGATTCTCTAGGGGGATCATAAGGCCATTTGTCTCTGAATAACGAGAACAACAGGCAGCACAGTGAAAAGCCACACTGGGGGAAAAGAAATCCAAACCACAAGCCATCAAGGTGAGTTAGTATTTCCGCCCCTGGTTTTGCAAGGGATTAACTATTAATAAAGATTTAACTAATCTCTGCTTTGCCTGTATGACTGAAATATTAATAATGGCCATACATCCTGTAGGTCTGTTGTATTTCCTCCATGGCAAGTCTGCAATAGTGAATATAGCTCCAGGCTGTTTCTATGTTACTGAAACTCACATCATTGTGCTTTTCTGACACTTTTTCTTCATTATCTCTAAAAAGAAAAAGGAAAAAGTGTTTTTTTCCACTCAGACTCTGCTGTCACTCTCCATGCCCACCATATATTATTTGCCTCCTCATTATCTCAGCCACAACGGTAAAAGTACAGAATGAAGCACCGAGAAAAAGCCTGGAGCTATCTTAGAATGTGTGATGTCACAAGAATTACCTAACTAGCCAGCTTCCCTTTGCAATCAGATTTTGATATGATACCATGGCTGGAAATCTGTAAAGTGTTTTTAGTTCTGACTTCTGCCTCTTTCTTGTTTACATATTTTTGTCGTCTCTAGAAGCTTTGAGTTTTATTTGCTTTACTTTGATTTCACAAATATTCTTATTCATGTTTTAGGTTGTAAGAATGTCTGAGGTTTCTAGAACAGACTAAACCTTGGTTTTCAGGACAACCCACAACTTCTAGTGCCACATTAAAAGCCTTTCAGCCACAACCCATAAAACATGCATCAGTGTGGAAAAGTTTTATTGATAGCCTTTTTTTCTCTCCTAATTAGGAGGTACCTCAAATTTCAGGAAAACTTAATTTCTAGCCTAATAAAGGCTCCTAGTGCTATCAGCTCTAGCCCAGCTTCTTCCCCGTGTCTCCTCAGTGTGGGAAGGAGGGCAGGGAAGGTGGGCATCCATTACCTTCCTAACAACACCGAAGGAGCTGCGGGGACTTCAGTCACAGGTGTCTTGGAAACAGGCCAGCTACCGTATGTGGAAGCCAAGTGAAATGCATATGGCAGTCTCGGTATTTTTAGCTGTTGTGATCTCATAATATGACACCAAATAAAAAAAAAAAGAAAACAAACTAAATCAGATTTGACCTTTTCCAGTTCTGGACAAAACATATTATCAAAGACGATTTTGGCTTTCATCTCTCTTCCATTAATATGTGCCTCCCTAGCAAATATTTTATGAATCCCATTGGTTTCTGTGCAGCAAAAACAAATGTTAAAAGAAACCAATCTAAAGGAAACGGTTTGGCTTTTGGAGTGTTGGGCCTTTTGGTTAAGTTTTTTTCCTTTTTTTTTTCTTTTTTTTTCCTTTCCTTTTGATCTCTACTTTATTCTTTTGTCCAGAAATTACAAAATTGATTCCCTACTTGGAATACAATTGTTTATGACAATAAATCAGTTGACTTCACTGTTGCAGTGCCATCCAAAATGACTTTGTAATCTGGAAAAAAATAATTGTTCTGAGGAGAAAGGGAGCAATGGACATTTCCCAGGCTTTTTTGACCTTCTGAGCAAGAATTGGAGCTTGCCTAGTGGTTTAGATGCTAATCTATCTACCCAGTGTGTGGGTGTGCTCTGAGTCACAGCCAACATGTGCACTCACTTCTAAAACAGGGCTTCCTAAATATTTTTGTAAGGGTAGCTTTTGTTTAACTTTCATTTGGCAGAGTCCCACATTGGGAACGGTCAAAAGCTCAGGAAGGAGCATATGTTGCGTGTAGAGCTGCTAAGAACAACTTTGAAAGTTTTCAAATCTTTTTCTCTCAAGCCGAAGAAGAAAAGCCTCACCCTTCCCCTCAACATGATTCAAGATATTGCTTTTTTCTCACCCCCTTGCCAGAAAACCAGATCTGTCAGACCTCAAGTGTGCAACAACTGTCTGTCCACAGTGAAGATAAATGTCTTTTTGTCTGGGTTTTTGTTGTTGTTGTTGGGTTTTTTTTTGGTTTGTTTTGTTGTTTAGTTTTTTTTAGTGTTTGGTTGGTTTTTTTGTGTATTTGTTGTATTTACATTTTTAACCCATGCCTGGTTACCAAAACTCAAGGGGCATTCTGCTGAGGATGTTCCAGGCAACTGTAACCATGTAAGTCTGAGCAAACAGGATACAGTGGCCGTATGCAGGCAGCGGGTACCATAGAGGTTTCTGCAAGGAGAAGTATTTTTTTGATATTGTTCTCCCTATTACATAACTGGGAACGGGGATAATGAACATGTTTCAGTCAAAGCATCACAGGTGTTACAAATTGCTTTCTCTCTTGGAGGCCCTGTTATTAACCCAGTTACTGCTGGTAATAATAGCTGCTGCTCTGCAAATAAGCCTGAAAAATGCACTGGGGCCAGATTCAATAAAGGGCTTAGGTGACTCAGCGTTAAGTTGATGTAATACCTCATATTTAAGATCTCAGGCCTTTGAGCAGAGTCTGAATCCTGAGCAATAGATCTATAAAGAGCACAAAGAGCGTTAGGTGCTTGCAATAACAACCCCAAGCAGCTCAGCATGTACCTGCTTAGACCTAGCCAATAAAGCTGTCTGGGTGGGGAGAGAAACCTTAAAACCCACCTGTCAGACCTGCAAGGAGATACTTGCATTTTGTTGGGATCTGCAAACTGGATCCCTTCCAAAATATAACTTTGTGGGCTTCCCCCCCGCCCTTTATTTAGTTTCCTTTTTCTTTTTTTCTCCTTCCCTTCCAAGAACTATGCGGGCCTTATGCTTTTTGATGTTCCCTCTTTGCCACAGTTGCCATACAATCATAGAAGACCCTGCTGCTAAAGCAATGACCTGGGGATTGGATGTCCAAAGTTTGGTTCCCTGCTTTGGCTGCACAGTGTGCGTGGGAAGGGGGCTTAATTTCCTGCCCACCCTCCTCCCCCCTGAGCCGATGCCATTAGCAGCTCTAAAGTAGGTCAGAGTGAGTGAGCTGGAGGGATGTGCTCCTCATCCTCCATCTGCAACTGTGCAGGAAACATTTCAAGATACACTAGTCTGTAAAGAGAAGGAGCATATTAGGCAACCCAGTCATGTCTCCTCATGCTCAGAACACTCACCTGGCATGAGGGCATCCAGGTTTCTGGCCCTTGTCTCTGCCTGGTTTTCTGTGTTTTAACCACAGGTGGCTGAGTGTGAATGACAAGAAAAAGAAGCCCCAGCAGGGAAACTAAAACTCAGGCCTGTCCAGCTCTGTGTGGAGTGAGTAACCAGCAGCAGGCAGGTGGCGTGGTTGAAGTGGGACTGCCTGTTGCCAGAGTAGCTTGGCATGCCTTTCTCTCAAGAGACTGAAAAGATTTGAACATTCCCTATTCAAATTGGGAATGAAAATCTCTAAGTCCTCTTAAGTAAATACTCAGTCTACTATGTAGTGCTCGGGCAGAGGAGAGGAATTTTGCATTTTGGCAGCAAAAAGCAAGAATCACTACACATAATAAGGTGATAAATATATCCCTGAAAGCTGAGTATGCTTACAGTACACTTGTGGGACCAATTTTCCCTACAATAATCTTAGTTAGGAATATGTACAAAGTGACCTTTGAATTACTCACTCAACTCCACTAAGACTGGGACATCTCAGGATATGTACAGCTTCAAGATCTTGGTAAAATGAAGAGCAAATAAGTTTTTGAACTTAATCACCACCAGCTTCGTTGGGATTTTAGTCTTAAATGTCTCAGCTGGGCCAAGTCCCAGGTCAGGAAAATACCGTCAAAATGGATTTGACACCTCTCTCCTTTTAAATGAGCAGCAAGGGATAGAGTCTCCTGCAGACTGCAGTGCCCCAAACTCCATCCCTCAGGAAGGAAACGCCATGCGAAATTTTGTTCTCAGTTACCTCATTACAATTTTGACAGCATAACTGGGCCAAAAATATGACAGCAGGATTGGTTTGTGAGGGTTTTCTTGTTTTGTTTTGGTGGGTTTTTTTCGTTTGTTTGTTTTTTGTTTTATTTTTCATAGGCAAGGTTATGCTATGGTATGGTGAAAAATACAAGTAGACCCCTCACTACCAACAGCTTTATGTGGCCAATGCTGCAGAGCCTTGGGAACCCAGTACAGCAGAAACCTCACAGATGTGATTGAAGAAAAAAATCTCAAGAGAGTCAGAAACCTTCCCATACCCAGCACTACGGTGGGCCGTAGATGTGTGCACGACGCCTTTGAGATGTGACCCGTATGCTGAACGATACGGCAGATGTATTCTGAGTCCATTTTCGACTTCCTTCTGCTGTTTTCTCCCTGAACAGTGTTTCCCTTTCTTCCAAAGTTAGCCTAGGCCAGCCGCCCACTGTCCCTCAGAGCCCATCTTCCTGCTCGGGGAGCTGAACGCCTCCAGCTGCTGGTAGCATTCCCACCCGCGTTACCACAGCAGCACAAACAGCAAAACATTAAACACAAGGATGCTGTGCGGGCAAAGTCCCTGCATCCTCCGGGTTCCTGAGCAGCCTTTATGCAGCTGCCAGGCCCCTGGAGGAGCCTGCAGAGTCCGGGTGTTTTCTCCGTCTCCTTTTCCAGCTAAGCCTGGCATTTTTCTGGGACAGCTAAGGTAACCTGTGCAAAATGAGCAGCAGTCAGCACTGGTTACACCAACTTTATGCAGAGAAGCTTTTTAGTGGCCAGTCTACTCAGAAGGAACATAAACTGTTTCCCCAAATATACTTCTCTGTAACCTTTGACAGGTGCATTTGTCCTTCTTATACATCTGCCTGGGCTCCGCCCTTGCATTGCATAAGCCCTTCTTCCAAAGATAAGTCAACACACAGGAATTCACATGGAAGTATCTTTCAAGGTGGCTCTGAGTGGAGAAGCATGTGAATAGCATGTGTATTACTTTTAGCTTGTTTTCAGTTTATTCTTTCTTCCTTTGGACATTTCTGATCTTCAGAGAAAGTCAGGAGTGATACAGATTTCATTTCCTATTAGCTGACTACAGCTGTAGATTGGATTGACATACACTGATGTGTTAATTTGGCAAGATATCAAAAAATCAGAGCCAAAAAAGCTGACAGGCAGCACAGGTCCCTGGAAAACAGATTTCCTTAAATAAATCTTTTGTTTTGACAGTATGACAGCTCTGTTCAAGAACTGTATCTGTATTGGAACAGTATATTTTGATTTCTCCAAGACATGCAATTTAACTGTGCATGACATTTTGATTTAAAATGAGCATTTACTGGAACTTACAGAGAGGCTGCTGGATGGATTAGAAATTGATTCCCCGTTAGGTTTTAAAAAGGTAGCTGTTCATCAGGAGATAACTAGGGCTGTTTTTCTTGTGAATCACCTGAGACCAGCTCTTAGTCTGACATGATTTAATGTGTTAATCCACAATCCAAACAAGACAAAAGAAAAGAAGCATTTACTGGCAAATTTGAGAAGCGATTACAAAAGTGATATTGTTAACAGGGAATCACCCTGCTTTGAGAATGATCATTCATTTAAAAGTCTAAGTCTAAAAGGATGCATTCTGACATGATCAAACAAAAAATTTAGATCTGAAAGTTTAAAAAAATTAAAACAAAAAAATGAGACTGAGAATGAGCAAGTGTCTGGAAAAACTGTTTCAGATAAAGACTTTTTAAATACTCCTCCTAGGCAACCACCAAATTTTTGTCTTCTCAAGACAGAGAGAGAAGAGATATGTCCCACATCTTCTCATCAGCACACACATAATAAATACCACAGTGCTGCTCTTAGACAGCAAGAATGAAATATGTTAATTTCATAATGTTTTTGTCAAATCTGAAATCTAACTAAGCCACCCTGAATTTGTGTTTGACTTTTCATAGCTGAGAAACAGTCATCAAAAACAAGCAAACAAACCAACCCAACCCTCACCCCAAACACTAATGTTTTTTGGTTGAAATATCTTTGCTTGGTTTTAACATAAAGGTAGTTTGCTTTAGGAATAATTGAAAAAAAGAAAAAAGTAGCTATTAACAGTGTGACAGAAAATTATAGTACAAGCACAAAAGCGTTGGGGTTTTTTTGAGGGTTTTTTGTTTGTTTGTTGGTGAGTTTTTGTTTCGTTTGGTTTTTTTGCTTGGTGGTTTTTTTTTTTTTTTTTGGTTTTTTTAATAAAAGTGTAGACTGCTGGTTTTTTGTCATATGCTTTTCTAGAGTTAAAAAAAGAATAAAAAAAAAATCTATATTTGAGCTTTGGGAATGTACAAATATTACCTAAAGAAGAAGCCCAACATAAGATATTCAAAATACATGAAAAATATGAAACCATTATTAAAATAACTAATAACGTAAAGGGAGAAGTGCAAAAAGATAGTTTCTGTTATTTTCCTTGAAAATTTACATCTGCAAGCAGATATTCGGGAATAGCTAGGACTATGTCACATAGTTTAGATGTCTGTTTATCGCTTTCTAGGAGAAACTACCTATTTGAAAAACTTTTTGCTTTCTAAGAGGAGTAAAATCCATTGTAATGGCTAATTTACTGTTTTTTCCTTTGAAATCTCTCTCTGCCAAGAGAATTTCTAATGGCTTCAACGAAGTTTGCTCCAAATACCTGGTGAAATCGGGCTACAGACGACCAAACACCCCAGCTCATATTCTCGAGAGAAGAGAAAGTATTTGCCTGTAGACTGAATAACCTGGCACAACAGCACTAGAGCATCATGGTTCTATGAAAAACATGTCCCATAACTAACCACGGGCTAATTTTTCAGTGTTGTGACCATCCTGGTGTGTCTTGGAGGTCAAAAAAAAAACCAAACCCAAACCACAAACATCTTAGCTTTTCCTTGAAAGACTTTTAGGGAGACAAATGGCATTAAGCTGAAGGCACATGGAAATGAGTCGTCACAGACAGCCAGACCTTTGGTTCAGGTGTAAAGTTTCGAGTTTCTTGTTGACTTCACACAGCAACAGGTAGCAAACCAACAGCTCCCAACAAGCAGGTGCAGACTTCCAAAGATGTCCCATGCTTGTCTTGCTTAGCAGAAAAAATTTCTTGAAAGATTTAGGTATTTATTTATAAGCAAAAACCTACAGTGGGTTGGCCTCTTGGATCAACCCAAGAAACCCCTTAGTTTTGAGCTGAAAAACATCACCCACTGAAGTGTAATTTGACCCTTTACAGCTAGAATGGACCCATTCAGTACTCCATTGGTCTTTTCAACATGTCAGATACACACCCTACCTGTTCTGGGCAAAAGCTTAATACTGTAAATGCAGCAAGGCTGGTCCTCCACATAGTCCTTTCTTAAGCCCATGGGGTAACTCAATTGGCTTCAGGGGGGTCACTGCTGATTCACGCCACCAGAAGGTCTAATTAGTGGACCCAGCTCATCCGTCCTGAGGTATTACATGGCTTCCTTCCTGCTATGGATTTAGCTCCTTTGGGCTTGATTTGATTTCTCTATGCAATTTTTTCAGCCCCTACAGTGCTGCGTGTCGCATTTCTGTGAATTTGACAGCCAAACTGAGACTGAGAAATCTCTCGCTCACACACACATGCAAATACAATGACACACAGTAAGAAATTCAATTTCATATACAAAACTGAGCAATTTGAGAGGTCCAGTGACCTTTTATGTCTTCCATAAAAGGCAATTGGATGATTTTAACCCCCAATGATTCCCATTTTCTATTTAACATTAAAGCGAACAACAGAAAGAAAAAAAACCTATCATTTATATTGCTGAGGTTACAGCAAAGCTAAAAATAAAGTATTGTCGTCCTGCTTTTTAAAAACCTTTAGTAGGACACTAGGCAGCAGAAAGGAAAGTATGGTTTGGTTGGATTTTTTTAATAGCACAGATATTTTCACTCCAGGTTTCATTTAAGCTCTGTTACAGTCTGTTGGTTATGAGCTTCTAAGTCAGCTCAATAGGACACTGTGGTAAGGATGATTTTTATGTCTCTCTTGCCTTTTTGCATATACAAAGTAGGGAGTAGAAAACAAGACAATACTGAAAACATCTCTCCACAGGTAAACTGCATCTTTGCTGACATCCCGATAACAAACACAAAGCCCTGTACAAAGCAATATTTTTACACACAGAAAAAAAGACAATCCTTCAATCCGGAGTAAGTTTTAAATAACCTCCTCATGAATTTGCCAAAGCAAGCTAGGCCATTCAAAAAGCAATATTTCTTGAGTTGAAAAGGAGAAGGAGTTTTTTTTTGCACTGAATTTTGTTCTGGCAGTGCACTGAAGTGGCTTCAGGACATACCAGTTCCATTTCTACATTTGCTTAATATTTTGTTCAGACATGTCCAGTCCAGACTTAGTTACCCGACTTCATTGTAGTCAGCTACATTTCTACCTTTCTGTCATGCTTGTCTTTGGCACGCTGGAAATCTGACTTGGTTTTTTGCTAGTCTTTGGAAATATTCCCAGGCATTTTAAAAGCCAGTATGTACAGATTTTATTTGGTTTGTTGCCTGTATTACATTTTCTGGTAATAGAAACAAAATTTCTGCTTTGCAAAGAAGTTCTGTGACAGTGTGCTTTCAGGAATGAGGGATGGATTTGGGTATATTCCCACTGAACCCTAATCTCAGCTGCCTTTTGGATAAAATATAAGAAAGTGTGCTGGTGTCTTAGGAAAAAGAGGTATTGCATTGTTAAAAAAATGTAAACCATTGTTTTTAATCACACCATGTCTTTCTTGAAAATGCTTTCTTTGCCCTCCAGTTTGCTCCTTAAGTTACTAAATCAAAGCTCATTGTTCACATTCTCTACCACACAAGCAGCTCCACGCCACAGCACTTTGCAAATACAAGCAGAGAGTCAAAGATTAAAGTAAGTTTCTTCAAGAAGCTTTTATATCAGTCGTGCATACCAGCATCCTTTCTTTTGCTTGCAAGTACGCTAATCGTATTTCAATTGCATGCCTACAATATAAAGTTAATAGCTTCCTTATTTCCTTATTTTAGCATTTCCCCTCTACTCCCTCAGTCTTTTCAATTATACAACCTAGATAATTCCTTTCATTTCCTTCCTCCAGTGTCCTGTTTTCATTTCTTATACAAAATCATATTTGGTCACTTACACTTTTCTTGAGGATAAGCACACGACAGCAGCATCTCTTGCTCCACCATGGTGCTGTCTGTTGTAGAGGTCAGTGGTCCTTGGAATAGCGCTTTAAGAAAATATTTTGGAAAGCTGAGCTCACTCATGCAGGCTTCTGATCTTCTCCAGTACTCTTGGCTTCTGTGTGCTGTCACATGTTATCCTCCCTCCTGAGAAACCTGTGAAACGAGTCTGGCAACACACAACTTGTGTGTCAGAAGAGTTTAATTGATTCATTGCAACAGGTACCCACCCTCATTAAAAAAAAGCTGTTGAAAGGAGTAGTCTCTTAGCGCCTCATTTGAAATTACAGAACCTGCCCAATGTCACAGCTGGTGCACTTTAAAGGGAAACTACTTGCTGGGTTTGTGAATACACAGGAAATAATTTCAAATCAATCTTAACGTGCCAAATAAACCACAAATAGCGGTAACATTCGGATGCTTCTGTACTGTGGGAGAGCAGGAATCCTTCTGCTGTGCAACGAGGTGGTGAGGGCTGCCTCTTCATCTCTCCAAGGCACGATGTCCTGTGGGACAAAGCAGCTCCAAATTGCTCTACAGAGGCCTCTGTCTCCATGATCAGCCACTACTGAAGGGGAAAAATTGTGTGGGCCTGATTTCTGAGAATGCATCCCCAGGAAGGTGAGGTTATTAGTGCCTCAGTGCTTGCAGGGAGGATTCCTCCATGCAGCAGCCATGGAGGTTGCTCTGCCTTTCAGCAGCCACTGTCTACCCACCCAAGGTTCAGTGAGGAGACCCCAGCACTGCAAGCCCCTCTCAGCTCGGCTCAGTTACCATTTACCTGTTACCCCTGGGACCAAGAAGGATTGCAGGTGGACCCTGAGTCTGATCCTGTATCAGCTTCACAGCAGGGTGCATCTTGTAGCATCCCAAAGCAGCTCCCTACTGCTTTTACAAGCTGGTGATACCATCTCCAAGTGAGGCTGTGGTTAGCAAGGAAGCAAAAAGAGGAGACACGGGATTTATGCCTGACTCTGTCTCTAATTTGTCCTGTCACCTTGGGCAAAGTGCTTTACCTCTTGGTGTTTCTGTTTCCCCATCTCTACCACGTGCATAATTACAGTTCACTTTCTTTGGGAAATGCTTTGAAATCTCTTTACAACATGCAGCATGAAAGAGGAAGCTATCATCATTGTATGCTTGTAAAATATTGGGATGTGGCAGACAATAAACTGAGCATATGAGATTTTATGCATATAAAGTGTTTTGTTTTAAGAAGAACTTGACCTTATTGTAATAATGATTTTAAAAAAGAGAAACTCCTACAGAATTTGGCAAAAGCTCAGACTCTGTTTTCACAGTGGAATGATGAGAGAAAAATCTAAATCAATTCTCACTTCTAGGAACACTACGCCTTCCTGGAAATAGCAAGTCCACCAGAGGTTCCTCAGTGGAAAGGTATATAATATGGCAATTTCCTGCTTTTCTCTCACCTAGGTTAATAAAATCTCTCGTTTTACAGCCTGTGAGTACTTACATTATATTCAATAGGTCTAAATCCTCGCCTTCATTTTCTTTCTCTTTGAAAACTGAGGCTCAAGAAAGCTTACAAAGATTGGTTTTGTTTCAATTTATTCATGTGCAGGTAAAATTGAACAGATTGATGCAAAGTTCTTTTTTCCAGAGGTTGAATTCACTCATATGGGAGCCTTGTACTTCTTTTAATACTTCAGTGAACAAAATGTAGGAGGCACCCAGAGAAGTTGTGGATGCTCCATCACTGTAAGTGTCCAAAGTCAGACTGGTCAGTACTCTAAGAAACCTGGTCTAGTGAAAAATTTGCCTGCCCATGGCAGAGGGCTTAGATTAGATGATCTTTAAAGGTCTCCTCCAGCCCAAACCATTTTGTGGTTCTGTGCATGTATTCATCCACTTCTGCAGGGTTGCTCATTGGGGAGCCTTCGTCAATGAGGAGGATTGTAAAGGGCACAACCATGAACTAATTTTCCCCTGGAGTGTAGAGCAAATAATTTTTCACCTGCTCTGCTTGGGAAGACATCAGTAGCTGGGCTGTGAGAAGAGCAGGAGGATCTGCCTTGGCTTTCCTGCCTCTGCTTCTGCTGCCATAATCCATGTACCTTCACTGTGAGGCTGAAGGCATCTCAAATGATGGCAACATTCTTGAGATGGTACACTGAGGACTCATATAAGCTTGAAAATGAAAACAAATTTGCAAAAGCTTTCAGGAATTATATTGTTTGTGTGGTCTGTGAAGAAGCAAAGTTACTGCTTTTTCCCTCTGCATCCTCTTTCTGAAGGACATTTCTCAATAGACATTTATTTAACCACTCTCCTGCTTAGACTAATATCTTTAACATGGGTGATAGCCCAGAGATTAAGCTGGGCAACACTGAACTGAAGATAAGTGGATGTGGAGAAATAGCTTTTTGTGAGATGCCTCCTGATTGCACATTAATACTGACACATTCTGAAAGCTTAGCTGAGTCTTGAAGCATAATACTCTACATGACTTAACATGGCCGGCCAGCATTATTATAGACCAGGATAATAATGCATGTAATAAATGCATAACCTACTTGCTTCTTACTCCATAATCCACTAACTTCACAGTCGTGTTCTAGGATGTCCTAAGGTTACTGCACTGACAATTTCTAGTATGGGGTGAATCACTTAGAGCTTCAAGCTCAGAAACTCTTGGAAGTGCGTTTGCAGAAGAGTGTGTATTCATTTGTATCGTCTGAATATATATAGTTGCAGTAGGTGACTTCTCAATAATCACATTCTCAAATGAAGCACATTATCAAACTCATATTGGGCATCAGATAAGCACAGTCTGATTTGAATTTCAATAGAAAGAACTGTTATAAAAAAAGAAAAGCTTTCTGTAGAGAGATAGCATAAAAATTGCACAAGGAATACTTTAATTTTTTTTCTCTCTGTGTAATGGAACAGGTAAGGAATTAAAACTGTTCCCCAGTCTTTGGAAATAAAAGGCACAGTGTGAGTTCATTCCAACTTTTTACGGCACGGAAGTGAAAAGTATCAATTGAAGCTGTGCTGTTTGTTTGAGGTAACACTCGGATGAGCAAATGCATTTGATTAAACATCAAATCCTAAAAATCTGAAAACCTCCTAATAAATTAAGTGAACCACTATTGTCAACTTTAGCCAAAACACCAGGAAGAGTCAAGTTTACACACAATAGCATTCTGTTGCAATCGTGAAATTAGGAGTATGAAGTGGTATTGGCCATCTATGTCTTTGGACAGACTCCAAACACTCAAAGTGAAGCATACATTTGTATGTCAGTTACTGCAAAGAGTGCTCAAATGACAAACATCCCATAATTGTGGTCTTCGATCTCCCAAGAAGATCGTATCTATAATTATAATCATTGTCTGGAAAAAAAAACAAAAACAAACAAACAGTGCAGGTTTACAGTAACCAGACAATTGATGCTTGTCTCCACTTCTGTCACTGAAGTGACAAAATAACCAAGTCATGCTCTCATCTGCTTCCTTGTAATGCTGCATTTGTCCTCACCTCAAGATCTTGCTGTAACCTACAATTAAGTGTCATTAACTTTCCGTGGAACTGACCAAAGGTTGTTCAATTGAAGGCTGATTTGGGAATATGCCAAAAATCTGAGGGTGGACCCCAACTGGCATTCAATGGAACAAGCTTAAGCAATTGTTTCTTTAAACAGCATAGATTTTCCACTACAGGTAATAACTCTGTTAGCCAGTGCTATGTGAAAATCAAGTCCTGGATCCATTGGTGCAGAGAGGCATGTTATAGTCCCATTTGGGTAATCTTTGCCTTTCTGTTCTAACTGAAGAACCTTACAATGATTAATTCAGGAAAATAGTGTTTGCTTGAAAGGGGCTTTCAGGTATTGCTGCACAGGTTACAGGACTGGGGCAAGGGGAGGAAAGGGAGCCAGAGCTCTCTCTGGAAGAGATGAAGTTCACTTGGTGAGAAACTGTGCTGAAACTGCTGCCTTGCCCTGGAAGCAGTGAGCCAAGAGGTTATGAAACACAGGGATGCCAAGCATGGCATTAGGGGAGCACACATCCATAGCAGCTGCGTGCAGGTGGGAGGCACAACACACACTGGGCCCAGAGCCACTGTGTGTAAAAGGAAGTGTTAGGAAGGGTTGTCTTGTTCCACAGGAGAGGCTGTTCTGAGTTCCAGACACCTGTGGTGTAGATCCCTGTGTGTGAGGTGGTCAGCCCAGGCTGTCTTTGCAGTCATGGAGAGAAGCAGGCACACTGAGGGCATAAGTCGTGTGAGCTGTTCCAGACATGTCTTTCAGGAGGAGGTGAGCCATGCCCTATTCCCTTTGTGCACTGATTCGTTCTCTGTTCTCTGTTGTCTGTAAAGGGGACTCCCCCACAACCAGCTCTGAGGTGAATTTCTACATTTACTAAGATGAATTCTGCTTTCCAGATGCTGCACAAAACCAAATAGGTTGCAGCTGTTTCTCTAGCTGCACTTTTCTATTTATTTTCTCAGAGAAGAGGATGAACAGTTTCCACTAAACTGTGCCCTGCAGACTCCAGGATGGCCCTGGGACCATGGCTGCAAGAGGAACCACAAAGCAATACACAGCAATGGCAGTGCTGAACATGTCACTGCCTAGGAGTAAAATTAGGGGACCTGCATAGACCACCCGAAATTTATCCTAAAACAAGATTGTCTGACCATGATATTAAACTGTTGATTTTTTTGTTGTTGTTGTTGTTTGGTTGGTTGTTTTTTTTAAATTTAAATGAAACAGCAACTCAATATTTTGATTTCTCAAGATCACAAACCAAATGCCATCACAAACTTTCAGACAAAATCGAATTCAAGCATCCACTGGCAGGGTAATTTCTATGTGATATGTATTTGTTGTCAGATACAAAGCAGATTTCTGAAGAGCCAAGGGGGTAAGATAACTTGGTACACCAGCTACTTCATCTGGAGTAGTTTCAAGGAATGCAGCTTTAAATACCAGCCCATTCAACACTACTATCAAAGTTTTTCCTCCTAAACTTCCAGTTCCTTTAGATAAATGAGTAAATCCCATCAGGCTGAAAGGACCATGGGAATGAAGTCAGCCTGCTAAGCTGCTGCAGAAACCTGAGGGGCTCCAGGGACAAAAGGCTGGGAGGAAGTGATGTGCTTTGCCACTCTCTGTGAGGGTGATGCAATGTGTTGTTATCCAGAACTACTTTTTTTTTTTCTAGCTTCAGCTCAAGGGATCAACAAACACACCTGAAGGCAGAAGGGATGTGTTTAAACAGAGGACATGTGAACAGGTTCAAACCTCAGACTTAAAACAGGCAAACAAAAAGACTGCATAAGGGAAAAAGGAGGCAGTTGTAGTAATTGCAAGGGCAAAACCATGCAGAATAATGAATCCAGCAATAAATTTCTGCCAGCACACACAGATTGCCAGTTAAGTCTGTGGGCTGTTCCACTGCCAAGTCCTGCCTGTTGAGGGGGGCACAATCAGGTAGAACATTTTTTTAAGGATTAAGTTCTCTTTCCAACTTGTCTTCTCTCCATGTTTGGTTATGCTATAGTGTGAGTGTTTGGCTGACTGGCTGGTGAGCCAAGAGGGCTGATGCCTGCGTTTGCTTCCGCTGTACACTCCCACTTGCAGCAGTTCCCCTCACAGCCCCACTGACTGGCTTCATCACTTGAAGATTTGAATTGCTCAGGTCTGTAGCTGTTTGTTTTGCCAGTAGTGACTCATACTGCTCCAGTATGGATGAAATAAAGTCAGATGGAAACTGTGAAAGCTCCATGTTAAACTCAAAATGTCATATTCCAGAGGTAAAGATTGTTCTTGCTGAAAAAAGTAGGAAGAGGTAGACATTCATGTATCAGCCCTGGAATTCTTTATAATGACAAATAAGGGCAATACATAATAGGTTCTCTTTTAATGCTCCCACATTAAACAGAAAAGGAAGGACTTTATTTGTTGTTTCCATTCAAAATGTATTGGTAGAGAGCAAGGTGTCCACCACTGGTTCTGCTTGGACCCTTTTCCACAGTTAATCTCTGTGGATCACCCTAAAACAAAGGAGTCAAGAAGCCCAATTAATGTAACTCAGAAAGGGAGGACAGCTGGAGAAAAGAAGGGTTAGATAGATCCCTTGGTTATGGAATCCCTCAGTTAGGTGCCACCCTCAGAGCCCGTTTGCAGCTGCTCCCATCTCTTGGAGCACCTGAGTGTACATCAGGGACCAGAAGCCTCCTTGAGCAGTATGGGGTTAGGTGAAAGCAAAGCTGGCTAAACCCCCTGTTGGGCACATGCTCCTGCTTATAATTTTAAGTGATTGTCTGGAATTTAATCTATTTTTCAATTTAAATTAGCATAAACTGGCACTTCCTCACCATTAGTGCTGAAACTTATTTTTGTCATGAACGAAAAACCAGAGAGGTATAATAACAAGAGGAAGAGGATAGTCTTGCCTATTAGTCAGTGCATGTAGCTAGGTTCTTTTAGAAAACAGTAATTAAGCATAAATAGATTAGATCATAGAATCACAGAATATCCTGAGTTGAAAGGCACCCACAAGGATCATTGAAGTCCAGCTCCTGGCCCTGCACAGGACACCCCAAGAGTCACACCGTGTCCCTGAGAGCAGTGTCCAAATGCTTCTTGAACTCTGTCAGCCTTGGTGCTGTGACCACTCCCCTGGGGAGCCTGTTCCAGTGCCCAACCACCCTCTGGGTGAAGAACCTTTTCTAACATCCAACCTAAACCTCCCCTGACACAACTTCAGGCCATTCCCTTGGGTCCTGTCACTGGTAACTACAGAGAAGAGATCAGTGCCTGCCCCTCCTCTTCCCCTCACAAGGAAGTTGTAACTGCAATGAGGGCTCTCCTCAGCCTCCTCTTCTCCAGGCTGAACAGACCAAGTGACCTCAGCCTCTCCTCATTCAGCTTCCCCCCAAGGTCCTTCACCATCTTCATTGCCCTCCTTTGGATGCTCTCTAATGGTTTAATGTCTTTTTTTATATGTGGCACTCAAAACTGAACACGATATTCGAGGTGAGGCCGCCCCAGTGCAGAGCAGAGCAGAGCAGGACAATCCCCTCCCTTGCCCGGCTGGTGATGCTGTGCCTGATGCCCCCCGGGACACACTTGGCCCTCCTGGCTGCCAGGGCACTGCTGGCTCATGGTCAACTTTCCCTCAACCAGGACCTCCAGGTCCCTTTCCCCAGCACTTCTCTTCATGATCTCGCTTCCCAGTTTGTATGTTTGGTTGTGCCATTCTGGGTGCAGAAACCAGCACCTGTCTTTGTTAAACTACACGTGGTTGGTAGATAATTCCAATCTTTGCTAGAAATGATAGGCAGGAACTAGAGGACACGCTGAGAGTATTAAATGTACAGGAGATCCCTAGTATGATTTTGTATGTCAACTGAAAGAAGGGGATTATTCCAAGGGGAGGAGAAAAATGCCACTACAAACATTCATTAAAAAAAATCATAAAACTGATCATTTAGGGTGTAAGAGGTTGCTCAGAGTCAGATGGAGGGTTTAATTACCCTGCATTTCTTGGATGAGTAAGCTTCTTGACTTCTTTTCAATGTGTTGACCAGAGGACATATGTAAGCTTCACTGTATTTAGTAAATACCTTAGGGTAGACGAATTCCAGGTGACATCCACATGGTTTCATCCAGCAAAACGGTGACATGTCATCGCCATCAAGTTATCATCACACAAATAGTCAACATGACCATGTTATTCACTAGTGAGTGTGACACCTTAATGACATGGAGTGACATTTTGCTCCTTTTCCACACCTATAAGTCTCAGAAATGGGGCTCCTTCCTAACCTAGTTTTAAGTCCCATCGTTTCTTTTGTTTTGACACACAAGCATGACTCTTGCACATACACTACAGAGCAAGCAGTCCCTATTAACTGTATCTCCAAATTTTACAAAGGCCTAACGCAGAAGGAGCTGGGCACCAAAGGATCCTGAACAGCAATAGGCCCTGCAGAGGCAATCTCTGATTAAAACTTTAACCCTACTGCGTTATTTGTGCCATGTTCAACAGCTGAAGTGAATTTGAAGCTCCTGATGCATTAAGCTTTATGCTTAAGGAAGGGACTAGAAATACTCCTGTACAATTCTCTCTGGGCTAGGGAATCACACAGTGTGTGTCCACACAGGCCACCAAAGAAAACGTCTCCCAGTCAGTCACCAGGACAATGGGACATCCTCTATTTAACCATCTCAGTAAGAACTGTGCAAACTATGGGTGAGGATCGAAAGTCAGGTAAGTGCTCAGTTGGAGATTTGTTATCCTTAGATGAAAGGAAGTGACATGTTTGGTACACATTAGCTTAGAGAACAACAGCAAGAAACTGTTTTTAACATTGCATAGGACAGGTATTTCAAGAATACCAGTTTTAGAGGTTTGCTTGTTGAATTTAATCAGTCTCCACTTATGCTCCTTACATATAGATGGTGCTTCATCTTCATATAAAGCCCCAGATTTCTCACATCTATGTGTGATACGCTCCATGCCTTAGCACTTTGAAGTACTGTATCCATTGATGTCTTTGCAGCTACGCATAGACATACAATTTTAAGAATTCTTTTATATTTTCAAAAGCTCTCTGCACTAGGGGATCACATCTGGCTTATTATCCACTCGGCTACTGATTTCTTTGGTATCTGTGCTTTGCTTGCTGGAGATCAGGAGAGTCAACCAAAGATATAAATAAAAAACCACAGTCTAGGCTTAACTTTATTTTCTTCATTCAGGTAGCTTAGATGTAAAAGTTAAACATGTTGTACAGTAGATGAGGTTGTTGGGCAAAGTAAAAGTAAGTGTTTAAAAGAGACTATTTTAATGCTTGATCTGACATTAACTTCCAAATGGTGAAATACTTATTCACATAGCTATTCAATTTAACTTCACTAACAAAATAGTTTCAATTCAGTTTCTTGCAATTATCATGCTGATTTTATGGTAATATCTGAAGGAAATAAGAAAAGTTAAAGTTCTATTTTTTACACTACTTTATGTATATATACACATCTAATATTATGCTTCAGCTTACCAAAAAGATACAGTCCCTTTGTGGCTTATAAAAGGAGGTCTGTGATAAAAAGCCAGCATATACCTCTCAGTATTTCTGCTGTTAACTGCCCTGATCTTATGAATCTACACAGATGCTATGACTAAAAATCTGACTGCTTTTTATGTAGGCACACACTCAAGCATGGAGATTGAAAGCATTATCTAGTGGGTCTTATAACTGTTTTATAAAAATCTGTGTGACCAGTAAATATTCAGAGCTAATAGAATGCCCTTACAGCAGAAGATGCTAATGTTCCCTGGAAAACAGATCAAACTTGTTTATTATCCACACAAAGATACCTCTCTGCCTATGAAGAAAGTGCCTCCAAAGGAAAGCACAAATATAACACTGAAAAGTTTGAAATGCATTGTCTTGAGGTGTTTTCTTACAATGTGTTACTCCTTTTGAACAGTATAAATTTTAAGCCATACATTCTAACCAAAATAGCTGATAACACAAGTTAATCCATGAGCTAATGGAAGTGTTTCATTACTCTTTCTTTGATAACCCTCAGAGCCTTGATCTTACAGTGACAATGTCAATTTTCTGTTACTTGTGGCTTTTTTATTATTTGGGTTTTTTTAATTTTTTTCTTATTGTATTTCTTAAATAATTTTTGGTTTGCAATCTGATCTTTTTTGATATGCTCCTTAGGACCAGGTACAGTTTGTAATTGAGTGAGTGTGAAAAACAGAACTGAAATGATGGTCCACTGGTAATTGAGTAAATAAAGGAGAAGAGGTAATTAACAGGAAACTGATCCTGTTCTTGTTTAGCATATATTTCATGCCCTGAGAAAGAGGACTCTTTTTCTGCGTTTGCTGTTAGATGTAAGTATCAGTGATCACTGCAGTCCAGGTGCTGTGTAGCAAAGGCTTCGGAAAGAAGTGTGAGCTACCACTGTGTGTTGTGCGTTTCTGCTTCGCATTTCAGGCAAGATATTCTGTTTGGTGATTTACATCAAAGTAATATTTCTTCCATTAACTGTATTTAGAGTGATACAAAACCAGATATAAAAATAATAGATCACACAGCTGATACCCTGTCTCTGAGCAAAGATCCCCTAACCAAAAATCCCAACCCTTTTTGCAGGATTTTTTGGATACCTTATTTCATCAGTCAGTGGTACCTCAGCATATAATGTCTTTCAACAGCTAATGAGGTAAGCAGGTGGGATTTCCTGCTGTGAGTCAGCTTCATATTCATGCACTTGCACTTCATTAGCATTTTAGTACAGGTGAGGAGGGAAGTGACTCTCCCAGTTCCTGGTACTTAGCCTTGGCCTAAGAGAGCACCAATTGGATCAAACTCCAGCCAAGAAAAGCATTCAGTCCATGGAGTAAAACAATCCCTGTGGCAGGGATTTTGGGCATGTTCTGTACAGCCTCTCCTCCTGCTGTGCACTGATTGCAAATGTAGACATGGCCTCAGAGTGCTCAGTGTTGCTACTTTGGTAAAATGTTGGTGGGTATTTTGACAATCAAAATACATCACCTCTGACAATATGTTTCTTTAAAACAAAAGGTCTTGGGGCAACAGACCATGTTAATGGAGGGAAGTGTTGGCAGGAAAATTGAAACAACTCCTTACTGTGGAACTGACTGGGGTTGGAAGGTTGGGGGCTTTTTGATTGACTCGGTTCCAATTTCTTACAGGATTTTAGCCTTTTCTATATATTAAGCTAAGAACTAAAGTATTTTTACTTTATCAAAAATGTATTTTAAAGTTATTATTCTGTTTCCAAATGAGAATATATTCCCTCAAAATAAAAAAAAAAAAAAAACCAAAACAACAAAACAACCAACCAATGAACAAAAACAATAATCTAAATTATCATCTAAATCCATGAAAAAACTTACATAATTTCAAAATACCAGAGTTTCTTACAGGAGTAGACTTCATTTTCAAGGAAGCTCTTTTCTTAAATTATTTCTGAACTGGGACAATTATACCAGATATGACCAAGCACATGTTTCAAAACAAAACCATATACTCCAATTCCTTTCAATAGCTGCTGCCACCTTGCAACCCCTCACTCTGCTGTGAGCTGTTATTTCCCAGGAAAAGGCAGCAGAAAATTACCTTGTACATCCAGATTTGTGGTAAATGCCCAAGGAGCCTCACCTTTGCTCCCATTGGCATGTTCTCCTGCCAAAAAAATCTACAGTGCTCTGCATTCATGAAGTTTTGTGCATTTGCAAACAGTCAAAAGAAAAAAAATTTCTTTCTAGTGGCGCAGGCTCTGCCCCTTCCAAGGAGGCACATTTCTGAACAGGCAGAACAGCAAATATTCCCTTCCTTTCCTCACCTAATGCCCTGCCACCACCCACAACATTTGGGCTCCTCCCAAGGTCAAAAATGACAGTTGTTTCTCTTCTCAACCTGAAAGATGTGGCATTAAAAACATTAACATGAAGGTGTGTGGATCTTGGAGAGCATGGAGCTCACCTGCCCTGCCAAGGCAGTGGAAAGATTTATAGTTTCTAATTTATTTGGGTTGCACCACTTTTAATGTGGTAAAAATTATATTGCTTCTTAAAATCCTGCTACTGCTGCTCCCAGACAGGAATAAGCAGATGCTACAATGTCTTTTTTCAGGATAGTCACACAGCAGTGTGCACAAGAAATTTAGCACTTGAACAACAGTTGATCATGGTCGTCATGGTACAAAATCTCCATGCAAGGTTTTGGACATTCTGGTAGAATATCTCAGGTCAGGAATGGGCTTTGCATTTGACCCCAGTTACAGCCATTTGTCTGCAGGGATTCTGGTTTTATTGGGCAGTCTTACCTCAGTTTCTGTGCAACTTCTCCCTCTTGCCAGCCAGCAGGCAGGTTAAAATTTCCAGCAGAACAAAACCCTCCTGTGATTTCAGCTGGGACACTGAGGAAGAGAGGGATCCCCTCCAGGAAGCAAGGACCAGAGTGGGGAAGGATGCTCAGGATTAGGGCAGTGGTGCTCAGCTGAAATGGTTTAGGCAAAGGCAACCCAAGAGAAACCAGAGAATGTTTTTATCATCATACCATGAGCGACGACAGCTGAGGCTTGATACCATGGATACATGAGAGACAGTGGGATGATTTGAGGCCGTAGAGGGCCTGACTCAACCTCCTGGTCAGCAGAGGTGGAAGTGCTGGGGCTGACCTGCTGCGGCCATTTGGGTAACCCAAATGCAATAACCTCATCTGAGTAATTTCAAGGTTTTCAACAGTTTCTTAATCTGTGGGTAGCCACCCTGCTGTGTCATGCTTTTTAGGGAGAGAGAGGCATCTTCTCCAGGAATGGCCTGCTTCCTTTTTTCCTGGCTCAGTTTCAGCAGCTCCTTTTCCTGCCTTTGCTGGGACATGGAGATAAAAAAAGAATTATATATGTGAATATATGTTTAAAGTTGCTGCTTATACTGGAGAGAAAGGAGAAGGTTGACATATTAGCAAAAAATTAAAGAACTTCCTGAAGGTCATATTAAGACATGATTCCTGACACCAACTTCAGTTAGTGAATGGACTCTCAGACTGCTTTGGAATTCTGCCCATGTCTAAGAGCTTTCTTGTAACCCTTGGCTTGACTAGTTTTCAAAAATCAAATTGCAAACAAAAAAAATCAGTTTGCCAACACTGTGAGCAAAGCACATGTTACTTCTAACTCTTGCTAAAGAGCAGCCAATCACAATGTCCTGTGACTCAGTTATTCATAAACTGGTCTAATTTTCCTGTGAAAACTATAAAGAAACTTTCAGATTGCTCGTACACAAATGCTTTTTGATCAGCTCAGCTCTATATTTGGAACGAGCTCTCATGAACCCATTGGCAGTCAGTCCTTATATTTATATTTTTCATTCTGTCTGAGTTTAGGGGAAATATGTGTCATTTATAAATTGGCTTATTATAGCTTTGAGTTGAGCTCATATGGGGAGCACACTGATCTAAATTAGATTCCTTCATTACTTTAAATTGTAGCCCTAACAGAGGAGCTAAATACACAATTATATACTCATAATAACGTGACTCTGGCCAAAGGGCAGTGGGGAGGTGTAAGATGCTGAGTGAGCCAACTGGTCAAGCAACAACAGAAGTCCTTTGTACAGCCAGCCATTCTCCCCAGGGTGTCCTTGAAACCCAAAGAGCACTGTTTACATTAGAAAACCTTCCCACAGAGGAAGCCCAGGCTGGGTTATGAGCACTGGCTAGCCTTATGTGGGGCCTTCTCCCTCCCTTCACAGCTCTGGTGATACCTGGCAGCGCCGGCTTGGTTTTGAATGTTGGACTGGCCTTTAGATGTCAGCTCCTGTCCGTAATGCCCACCTATCCCTCTGCACAGGAAAATACCTGATTGTGACACGGCATTACTGATGGATTTCCATCACAGTATTATGCTGGGTCCCTGGGACTTTGGGTTAAAATTTATGATCTTTTTAATGAGATCTGGGATGCTTCTGCTCTGGGGAGCTGGAAGCTGAGCGCAAGCAGAGAAAAGCACTTGATGCTTACGAGGCACCCTGAAGGATAGGTCCTGCTTGGAAAAGTCTCATGGACTGAAAAGGAGGAAAGATAGCAACAAGATGTAGGTCATGCTCTGGAAGAGCAGATTAGGGATGGATCATTTGCAAATGCCATCTGGCTGGCAGCCAGTCTCGCCCTCCTGGTAATGAAATACATTCAGCATTTGCTATCAGTATGAACACAGTTTAAGATTATGTATAGGCTCGACTTGCAAAGCATGACTCTTCCAAAGGCACAGAATCTTTTAGCTTGTCTTCCTCACACATTTAGAAGTATGATACACAGCCATGGATACATACTGCAGTGCAGGATAGGGTAAGAGGTCTATCACATTAGTTATTGAGATAGGTAAAGAAATTCTTTATTCCAAAGCCCCATTTCATCAGCATTATGAGACATTTCTGATTTGTGAGGAGTCTCATAAGATGCCTATACACAAACATTTATAGAATGTCCTTAAAATATATCTCATCAAAAAAGTTGATGAACCCAACTCATGAAGTACTGCAAACTTCCACACTACTGCACATTTAATGAGGGACACAGCAGAACAAGAGCTCAGATTTAACTCTGCTGTGCTTAAACTGCTTCTCAGTTAGAGCAACGCAAGGGAGATTAAAACAGGAGTCCAAATTGTAACAGACTAATTGCCCACTGGAAGAGGAAGAAGGGGATTGCAACTTGCCATCCTAATTTGTTTCTCCCTCTTCCTGTCAGGCTGGACAACTTATCTATGTGAGTGCTTCTGCACCGCACAAAAGGATAATACAGCCTCCATGCACTGAGCTCCTTGTGAGAGATCCTGCTCTCTGGGCCTGCTCCAGCCCCAGGGCACAGCCTGAAGCAAAGGATGTAGTGGTGTGTTTAATTTGCATGACCTACTCCTTTGCAACTAGAAAACCGGGCCAAAAATAATTTCCTCGGGGTCTTTCCATTGATTCTTGCTTGAAGGTGCTGTAAAAATACAATACAAGATATATATTCAAGCACCACTCACAGATCCACTTCTGAATAGCGTGAAGAAGAGAGGAAATGAAAGTGCCAAAAAAGTCAGGGCATGGATGATTACATGTCTATTCAAAGCATCAGTATTAAAAAAATAGGAAGGAAGAGGAGAGCTTAATCTTGAGTAAAGCTCAGCTACAATACACAGTAACCACATCATATTTGACACACAAATCCATGAGGAAATATATCCTCTCCTCAAATTCCCTAGCTGGCACATTGTCAGTGGCCACTGTTTCCTTCACAGCTTCTTTTTCATAAGAGTCTATAACACCAGCAGTTACACACACTAATCTGATAAAGATTGTCCAGTGTTTACCTGGATGCTTTGGGACATTCCGACCTGGAACGAGAGTGTTCTGCACTACCTGTTAGCCAGGGGCGTTTTTTTAAGTGGGGTGAAAGGAATGCAATGCTGTGGGAAAGCAGGCAGTTCAGGAGTTGGTTATTCCTCCCTGCCATGAGGTAAGACCAAGGCCACCTTGTGCAAGAGCACATTGCAGGGACCTGCGGGAGGTTCGGTGCCAGAGCACGGCTCCGTCTCACGCCAGGGTTAGAAGGGGTTAGCGCCTCACTTGTCAGTCACAGCCCAGCTGCAGAGAGCCAGAGGGCAGGGATTCCCACCAACCCGAGTCACTTCAAAGGGATATGCTAAATATATGCAAAGTGAAATCTGTGCATCTGTGAAATCAGATGCAATAGGGAAACGGAAGGCTGGTTATCTGTGGACCTTCTAGAAGGCTGCTCTGTGCTGTGTCCTCAGGGAGGAAGAAAAAGGCTCCTCGGGACACCATGTGCACTGGGTCATGCTTGCTGCGTCCTTGCTTCTAAGCAGAGCCAGTTAGCCTTTTTTTTTTTCTCTCTTTTAGCAGTAATATTAGGGGTAAAATCAAGAGAAAAGAAAGTCTGTTGGCTCAGATCAGGATAGATTAGTTGTCAGAGATTTCTTGTCAAGATAGGGGGAAATAATTGTTGTGGACAATACAAGAATTCAATCATGCTTATGGATAGTAGGGGCCAAGATTATGTTGCCATGCATTTTATGCACTGGCATATAAGGACATGGCACATTCTCCTGTTCATTATCAGTCAAAACTCTGATTCAATAAAAGATGAAAGAATCACATTAATCCATTCCCCTGCTATTTTGGAGGACAGTTGATGTCTGATCGAAAAGAGCTCAGAGGTGCATGGTGACCCTAAGCAGAGGAAATGTAGAAAACAGGTCTCTTGGTGCCCTGACTGGAATAGTTATGCAAGAACCAGGCACAAACCACTTCATTATCTAGGGCAGGCACTGTCCCCAGGGAAGGGAAAGGCAGGGAGCTCTAGGCAAGAAGAAGAGGTGTTGTCAGCGTGCGATGCAACGTGGCAGCAGAAGGCAGCGACCAAAGAGGCTTCTCGACAGGGAGGAGAGATGAGTAACTCTGTCCAGGTGACTCGGCTGTGCAGCAAAACTGCACAGAGGTCTGAGTACCCTCTTCTAGAAAGCAAAGCCTGCCTTCTAGTTTCTGTCAAATCCCTGACCAGAGAGAGGTCAAGTGATGCCAGCAATGTTTTCTGGGCTGGGAAGATTGACTTGTCCAAGGTGGGAAAACTGACTTGAAGAAAATTAAGAGAGCTTGGGTAAGCTACAGGCAATTTCTGTGACAAGATTATTTGAAGGGTGGAGGTGAAAAAGGGAGACCAATCATCTAAGGCAGAGCAAGCGCTATGGCCAGATTATTATGTATTTGTACAGCACTTAAAGAGTGATCAGACATTTTGCAGAACAAATAAAAATCCATAGTCTGAGACCCTTATGCTCTAGTCAGAGGCATAACAGGATGCAGGACTGAAAGAGTGAAAGGCAAGAAAATGGAGATTGAGGAATATAATAACAAGTAATAAACTGAAACTAAGACAGGGCAAACTTAAATTGAAATTAAAATTCAAATAGATCATTAGGGCCATTGCAAAATCATCCAAGAAAACTGCTTAAATATTCCATTTATCACAGCTGAGCAAAGTGTCATCTATAGTATGACCTGCAAAATGTATGAAATGATTTCTCCCTGGAGGAATTCACAAACTGTTTCACACAGGAGAAGAAACAGAGATGGGGCCTCAGCAAGGGGAATGCAGAAACAATGCAAACAGCAGAGCACTGGACACAAGCATTGGTCTCGATGGACATTGTCTCATTTTCCCACAGAAAATGCAGAACAACCACTGTCATATAAAGACTCATTACACCAATGATATATCACTCACCTGGGGTTTTCATAAATACCAAAAGTGTTTTTGGAAGCTTGCTTTGTTGTGTCAAGTGTAAAGGCTGGGCCTGTATCCTGATTTCCAGAGAGATATGGGCTTGATTCTTTGTCATCTTGCTTCCCAGTAAATCATCTAATACCATGAAACCCCTAATATGATTCTGTGTCCCAACACTACCATCACACTTACTTTATTGCTGTTCAAAAGACAACCTAGGATGCAAAATAGCTGTTCTTTAGTAACATTTTTCTCTAATATTGAAATATTGGACGCACACAAGGCCATCTTACAGGAATTTTATGCCAGGAAGTCCACTGGCATAATTGCTAATTACACAGGACCTAGATTGGGATCAGCTCTCAGGGCAATTTTATTGATTTCCTCATTCTATTTCTGATTTCTTACACTCATTCCTCAGTGGCTTAGCAGCAGTGAAAGTAATGATCAGTGTTAATGCTTAGAAAAGTTGGGGCAGAGATAGAGAGAGACTTCCCTCGCATTCAGCACAGCAAAACACCTCTGAGTAAACTGGACAACATCTTTGTCACTAGGTGAAGTAACAATGTTTGCAAAATATGCCATTTTCAAAAAAAAATTCATTGTTTTACTTTACAAATCATGTTCTACAAGTAAACACATTTGTCAAGAAATTGGTGCATCATTCACAATTTTGCTTCCCTACAGAAACTTCCTTAGGGCTCTAGGAGCTGATGTTCTGGAACTGACAGAATGGTCCGAGTAGCATAGAAAGTTTTTTCCAGTGTGGCTGAGCTGAACACACTCACATTTGAACAGATAGGATAAATAGAACAGATAAAGCTTGCCATCTAGAGGAACTGTACAGAAATCCTCTTTTCTTTCTACTGAATCTGTTCTTGCAGTTACACACGTGAGGGTGGGCAGACCAACAAGAGCAAGTGACACATTTTAGTATTGATCATAACTCGCCAGTACCAAAGAGATTGGAACAAGATGATAGGGAGACCTGCCTTCAAATTTTTTTTTTTTTTGCCATCCCATTTCTCCCTCCTTTTGCACCTGATATAGAGATCCCTGCTCCACCTTGCTCCCACAACTATTCCATGGTGATACGCCCTTCCTACTGCTTTCTGTGTAATAATCGGAAGGGATAACAGAGGGGAGAATCCCTGCCCCGACATTTTGGTGAGGTGGAGTCTGGAGAATAGGTGAGGAAAATGCCTCAAGGGACTGAAATATCAGTCCAGGACATCATTCTCTGCTCACCACAGAAAGACAGTCTTTAGACCATGAAGAAGATCACAGGGACAGAAAAGGATCCAGGCCACAAGCTGGCCTGAAAAATGCATCTGATAAAGCAAGGGTAGGATGGTACAGCTGTCTCCTGCTAAAATCTCAGAGGTACATTGCAGTCCCTGGGTAGGAAATGCCTCTTGGTGGGAGTCACAGAGCATCCATGTATGACTTGCTTGGTAAAGTTGATGGGATTTGCAACTCTGTGTGTGGATTGGAGTGGGAGGAAGGTGACCATAGTGGGCAGGCATGAATGCATCTAGGCAGCAAGGCCAAGGAAAATCAGGTCTCCTGCTCTTGAGGTGAAAGCAAGCTGCCCTGGCTGTGTGCAATCCAGTCGAGGCTGCTGTGCCACTCATCCTGGCCAAACACACAAGGTGACTCCCAGCTACTTTCTCTTGCATAAGAGCGTGTTACGTAAGCACCAGCCGTGGTGCAATTATTTGTCTGGATGCAGTACTGGGCACAAGGTCAGTGACTCTGTTTGTTAAATTGTCTCAATTTCAGACCTTAGCTTCTGCCTCGAGTGCAGACGCTTCAATGAGATTATGAGAAGAGTGAGTACCACTCTCATTTCACTGGATGGAAAGGAATATGTTCTTCCAGCTTCAGGCACAGCAAAAACAGTAAACAGAGCTTCACATGAATTTCCATTATATTTGGTAGGGAGAACTTCATATAATTAACCAAACGGCACTGTCCTGCTTCTTTTGAAATCAAAAGGAGTTCTGCAGTTTACAGAAATTGAGAATAGAGAAATGTTCACTGTGCTTTTGCCTTTTCACAGTCATGTTGATATCAGAAGAGTCACGTCGATGGGAGTCAGCGAGATGCTGCCAAGTTACACCAGGGGCGGACGCGACTGATCGTGAGCTGTCATCCCTCAGGTTAATTATGAACTCGTCACTTCAAGGATTCTTCTGAGTTCACTTTCAGGGATCAGTGTGGTTAATCCTCCAAACCTAATTTTTAGCCTTGCAATTACATAGCTCAGTACCTATGTTTAACTTCTGAATTACCACTCCTTTGGGCTGGGAAACTGATAACAATTAGATGAGTTGTCCCCAGATCAGTGCCGGCCTCATATTTCACCCACCCTGCTGTACCCTATTGTTTAATCATACCTCACTCCTCTTAATGAGACTCATTTATCCTTCTTTCAAGTTTCATGCTATTTCCTGCTTTACTGACTTTTGTGATGAAAGCAACAGAAACACTGCTAATTGATGCCTTTCAGGTGACATTAGCCCTTGCAAGAGCATCAATCAGTGTGGTAAACATCTGTCTGACAAGAATTTTCCTTTTTATATTCCCCTTTGGAAATTTTAAGAATAGCTAAAACTCTGCTGATAAAGGATGAGCAATTCACAGGCCTTCATCTGAGAAATTACAGGCACAGGGAGCATGGTAACAGAAGTCTCTCAGATCTCTGGTGGTGTGGTGGTGATTATAAGATCTAGTTAAGCAGTCTGACAAAACCCTTTCATCAAGGGCTGCCCTTTGCACATTAAGTTACATGAGCATAAGCCTGTGAACACAGTGTCCATAATAATCTGTGTGCACAGCTGGGTCAGACTATGTCAGCCCAGGGACAACAAGAGCCTCCAAGTTCAGCTATTTGTTGAAAAATAAACACCTTGGTCTTTGGCCCACATCAGTTACCTGGCAGAAAGTAAAACTCGGGGAGAAAAGCAGCAGAACTGACTGACTGAGGTGTCCAGGCTTGTGCAGAAGCAGACTGACAGCTTTGGTCCTTAGTCAAAGTAGTTATTGCTGCTTTCTGTGCCAGATGGAGAATGATCCCGATTGTCACACAGAGAGAACTGTGTGTTTTCCAGAGCAATTGTCCCTAGGTTCAGGCCTTGAGGGCACTGATATGCCTCAGCTGCCCTGAGCAGCCTCCTAGGACCACCCTCTATCCCTGCTCAGCCTGACACCTGTCTCAGCTCCATCTGGGCACTCCGTTCACCACTCCCCTCTGCTACAACAGGCTGGGGCTGAAGAATGCTGGAATTAGGGACCCTTTTTGATCCCTTTGTCACCTGCCAGGTGTTTTGCTGGTATATTTGGTGCTGGCCTAGGGCTGAGGGAAATATTTGATAACCTCTCAAGGACTCTTCTCCCTTCATTTTGCTGCTCTTTTCTAACACACCAGGATAATGTTCATCCTTGAGATCAATTGCACATCACTGCAAATGTTGAATTCTTGGGAATCTTCCAAGTGATGTGCTGGAAAAGCCCAACTTTGTGCAACTCCTCTGTAGTTCAGCTAGATAATATGCATATGAGGATATCCCATCAAAGGGAAGAAGAGCCCATAAAAGAGAGAAATGTTGACCGACTTACTAACAACCTCTGCCTGGTAATAAAAGATTTGGCTGCAAGGATTTTCAGATTCACAAACCTCAGCTGCTATGTTTGCAATATTAGCCTAATACAACAGAAAAAAAAAAAAAGAAACAAAAAAATTGGGAATTATTTTGAGCTTTGCCATCTCAGCAGACAAGGAATTTTGGTTTTAACAGCTTCTCAACTTCTTCAGTATAAAAACATCCTACTGATTCTGGTTCTTCATCACCTTGGAATTCATGTAGGTAATTCATCACCTAAGCATGGGGATTTCAGAACGATACTCGAGGGAGGGTTCTCTGCTCCCATGCGATTATGGTTTTTATCCATGTGTTGCACTGGGATAAATAAGCATGCCAGGTGCCAGGGAAAGAAAAATGAGGCTGCTCAGCTGTTCAGCCCTTATTTTGTTCCCGTTTGCCTGAAAATCTGATTGACCTATTCTGCCTGATTCACACTTTTTGCACTGTACATGCTAAAGAGAGAAGCACAAGGATACAGTTGTGAACAGCTGTCAACTTCCTCTTGCCTGCTGGCAGTGAAACAGCTGATTAACTGCTTTCATTTGTGGTTCATTTAGTAAATTAGGTAGAGGTACATCTTTGTCTGAAGTTTCACAAGTACTTGGGCTGCATGGATATTTGATTGTTGCACTGTTCCATCAACCCAATTTTTACTGAGTGTTCAGCTCATACTTATATAAAATCAAATTTGTTACGTATCCAAAACTGGGTATACAGAAATGGAACTGCTTTGGTTGCACAGCAACTTTCTGAATATTGTGGAGATCCATTTAGAACATATTGAGAGAATCAAATATGATTACTGCCAACCTTAGAGAGGAAATGTGAGTTTACTCAGCAGAGAGTTTAGTTCTCTCCTGACTTCACTCAGATCAAGAGTTCAACCACATTCCAGTTTTGCAAAGAATGTACTAAACACTCCCCCTCTCCCTATCCTCGAAAATAAACCCCCAAACTTGTCCTTCATTAAGTTGAAAAGAGAATCAGCCAGTAAGTCAATGCTGATAGACTTATACCATGAACTCAGTGTAAGGTTTCATTTAAAACTAAATTCAGAGCCAGTCTCCAAGGAGTAAAAATGGATGTATCACAGCCAAGTCTCTAAACTGATAATAATATAACTTTTTTGACCCAGCTTGCCAGCGAAATGGTGCCTGCATGAACTGTGTGGCCTTTCTCACTCATTCACCAAAAGGGCAGATGGGAGAATACTGTCCAGCCCTGTAGGTCAGGCAGTGATTTTTTGAGTTCTCTGGTTTAAATCCTCCAGCATTCAGCACAGGATGTTTGAATTCATGCATCATACTTCTCACTGGAGAGGAAGGCTTGAGGATTGCAGCACGTGATGTATGAGGAGAAGCTGAGGGAATGGGTTTCTTCAGCCTAGAGAAGAGAAAGCAAAGGGCAGGGTGTACAATTACCTACAGACCAGGGGTAGAGACAAGACCAGTCTTCACAAAGATCACAGGGAAAGGGTGAGAAACAACAACCAGAAGCTGAATTTCAGTCTAAAGAAAGACTTCTTCATCAGAGGGTGGAAAAGCACAGGGAGAGGTTGCCCAGAAACATTGTTGGAGATACTCAAAACTCAGTTGGATACAACCCTGAGAGACCTGATCTAGCCCTGAAGCTTGAAGCAGTGTTTTGAACTATAGGGGACCTTCAGAAGCCCCTTCAAATACAGTTACCCTGACACTGACAGCTTGATTACCAAAAGGCTAGCAAGAAATTAATGAATGCTAGTAGCACTCAAAAAAAAATTTCACATGAATGAATTCACGTAAAGCCCATCACACAAATTTTTAAAAATTAAGTTGCTGTTGCACTGCAATAATTTGGCTGATTAGATGAGAAAATTACTGACTTATAAGGAAAAAGGAATCACATTGAAATACACAGATTTCTAATCTCATGGTGTTTTCATCCAACTTTAATTTAGACAGAAATGAGAAATAGCTGAAAGATGGAGGGGAGAGCTCACTTTTAAGGCAACATTTCCCCATTCTCAAGTCCATTCTTGAATCTGTAGCTGCATTTCCACATGGATTACTGGGCTCACGGCTCCTATTGCCCCAAGGGCACCAAGGTGTCTTGTTCTACTTACAGCCTCTTAAGAGGCTTCATCTCCTCTGCCATTCAGGTTCACACATCCTCTTCCTGTCAGCTGCAGTTATTTCCTCCACGGAAAATCCAGGTTAAGAAAGGCTGAGTGTATGCCACAATAATGCCAGCATCAAGAGGTCAAAAATCATGATGTTTCTGAACCACTAAGTCTTGCTATAGCTAGAAGGCTTTTCAGCTTCTCATTGCAGTATTAAGGTCAGAAATTTCCTCTTTCTGAGAAAGAGTGCGTCTGTCCATGAGGCCTTCCCTTACAATTTTAAGGTTTACTTTGTCATGTAACTGCATTGATTTGCAACTTTATCTCCATGACCATATCCAGCATGAATATCTTTGTCAAGAATAAGCAGATAACATCACTATTTCAGTGACTTCTATCCATGATCTGGTAGTTAGGGAGCTGTAATAAATAACAAGAACTGGTAAGATGAACTGTGGTTTGGGTGTTCAAAAACCAAGAAATTTATGTATATTAATGCATTCTAGAAGGCTTAGATGGTGTTATTTAGTTCCATTATTCACTTTTATACTTATTTTTATACTCTTTTAAAACTTAATCTTTTTCCTATAGAGAAAGCTGTAGAAAGTCAAAGTATGCCATTTTCATTTTAAAAAAATTCCATTATTTTGCTGTGTTCTGGCAATTTCCATCTGATACCGCTTTGCCTCTCAAACTCTACCCATTTCTTCTGGCATAAAGCTTATCACCAGAGACTTCAGAAAAATAAGAACACATACTTAAAGTAAATGTCCTAATTTGGGCAGTTTTTGAGAGGGATGTGTGCTTATGTTAAGGGATTTCTCTTCTAGCAAGCATTCCTCTCTAGCTATAACATGATGCCTGGCTGTATGCTTCTCCTCCCAAGTGCTCAATCACTCCAGTTTTCTTCTCTTTGGCAAGTGTCATGGCCATTTTTCCAACTGGCTGGTTATGTAATATCACCATTCAGCTGACTTGTCGTCTCTCAATTCAGAAAGCTGTGTCTTGTTTAGGCGTTTTCAAAGCTCAACTCTTCTTACTAAATGTAAATTATAATTTAAACAAATATTTTGCCCATCAATATTTTGGGGCTGATAGATGAAATTAGAAGAAATACAACACAGGTTATAATGACCCTCCCAATTCAAATATTCTTCTTTGAAGTAGAATATTGATTTAATATAAATGCAGATAAATATGCTAATTTAAATACTTGACAATCTCATTTAGATCAGATATAGCTTCTTAAATATATGATCGATGGTTTGTATTGTCTTTGCACTTAACAAAAAGGGCTGGTAGGAATCCACTTACATTTTCCCAATGTTTCGTGCAGGTCCCTGCTCCACACAGCTCTCAGTCTTGCTTGACTGATTTAACCAATTGTTTCAAATTACCCACTCAATGAAACTTCAGATTTTCTCTTCCTCAACCTAGTCTTCACTTTGCACATAAATAGCTCCAAATTACCATGCTGTGCCAGGGGGAAAGGCAAAGGAGACTAAATGAATACCAAGTGACTCCATGATGCCAGTAGGAGACATAAAATAGTATAAGAACTTGACAAAGTCCTTCCCTCAGAAAATAACATGCACAACTATTTAATGAAAAGTCCTTTGAGGCTGGTAAGTTAAATTAGCAATGACTGTTAGCTTTTAATTGTTCTAAAAGTCTCTGGCCACAATATACAATTCCTGTGCTACAGCACAGGGCAGCAGTGGTGGCATTTGGTGTCCCTGGGCCACTGTGCTCTCTTTCTCTCCCTCTCTGTCTCTCCCTTTCTCTCTCTCTTCCCCTGTCTTCTTTTCTAACTGACCAGACATTTTTGAGGAACACTGTAGCTTTTTTCAAAGTACTGGCTGACTGATAAAGCAACTCAGACAACAACCTTCTCTTTTCAAGTCTATTAAATCATTACATCAAGCTTTGGACAGCAAGTAGCAAGTCAAACACAGAAAACTTACATTCTTACAATCATAGAGCCATTTAGGCTGGAAAACACCCTCAAGACCATCGAGTCCAACAGTCAACCCAGCACAGCCCAGTCCACCACTAAACCATATCCCTCAGCACCACATCTGCATGTCTTTTAAATACCTCCAGGGATGGTGACTCAGCCACTTCCCTGGACAGCCTATTCCAATTCTTGACAACTCTTTCCATGAAGAAATTTTTCCTAATATCCAACATAAAACTCCTGTGGCACAATTTGAGACCGTTTCCTCTTATTCCTTAAAGCAGAATAAAACCAAACATTTGACACAAGAAAAATTTAATTTCAGTTTAGTATTAAAAGGTTTGCTGGGAGAAACTTTGACAGAAAATACAAAGGCTCCGAGGATAAGAAATAATTGAAAGCATTTGGCTAAACCAGTGAAATTACAAATATTTAATACATGACTCACAGGAATTACATCCATGAATGATGGATAACGAGAGGCTCTTCTCCATTTGTAGAATGGGTGCAGCAGTGCAGGACCTTCTTTAGTCTACTACTTTTCTGTAGCTTCTGGAAATAATAACTCACAAACTTCAACAGATTTATCTGATTCATCTACCATAAGTACCAGGAAACAACAGACTTGATATTAGATCACTGCTGGCTTTTCAAACACAGCCTCATGGAAAAAACAGCCCTTTCAGAAATCAAAAGCTGATTTCACTTCTGGATTGAGGAATCATCTCTGCATTAACAATCCTGGCCAGAGTGCTTTAATCCAGATGGGACCCTTACTTCTGAAAGCCAGCAGAAAGCATGAAAGGGGCTCAAATATGGAATGTACTGGTTATCTAGGAGAAGCTGATGCTGAGTTCCAGATCTGAAGTGTGTTGACAAGTTTTGGTTGCAAGTTTGGAATAGATTGGCTCACAGAAAAAGTTTAGTTTAACATAGAAATGCACCTAGTTATAGGCTGTGCATGAGACATGCAAGGGAAGAGGCTCTACATTTGATACCAGTGTCATTTCAAATTTGCCATGAAACTGCTGTACTAAATCAAATTCCCTGATTTCTCACATTTTTTCTTACTTGGTGGTTATTTAAGAAACCCCTCAGCAATTTTGAGTGGCAAATGCTACAACATGGGTTTTTTTTTCGTTTGTTCCGTTTCCCCATCCTGCCTTTGCAATGGTCTGTTCCCCAACAGCACAATTCTTGAATATCACCCTTACAGGAAAACTTCACAGCACCAGCAGAAAAATGACTAATGCTTTCTAACACGTATTTCTGGGATTATTAGGGAGGTTTCTGATGTACTCTGCCCATGGCAGTGATGCTCAAAGATGCCCCATCTCAAACTTCACTAACATCTCTCCCTGCTCATAGCCCTGAATAAGTCACTTCACTCCTCCTGCAGGAAATCTGCCTATTTTCTTTTCCACCCAGAACCAGCACCACAATGAGTAACCTGCAAAGCAAGCTGGTTGGCATGAAAGGGAGGGAAGAGAAGCCTCTTAAATGGTGCCTTGCTTAAGAGGCACCTCTCTGTCAATGACTTATTCTGAGTTCTCAGAATCTGATTTATGGGCCTGAGGATACCTATGTCCTTTATTTTCTGGAAAAAAAAAAAATCATAAACTGGGTGATGAAAGCATGTGCATCCCATCTTTCTCTTAAACTCTGACTGTAGGAAATGCCACTTTCCTTTCTCTCTCACAGGTTTTCCTGTTCACTCAGGCCTTGCCACTGGCACACTTACCAAGAAGTCAGAAACGTGGGTACATTTTGACTTCATCTTTGGATGACTCTGACTCATATTTCCCCTAATGGCCTCTTCCAAAACACACTTGGGAGGTTCTTCTGTATTCTTGATGAAGTTGCACATTGTACTTAAACACTGGTGGCCAGAGGAAGGAGACAAGGCTGCCTCTGCAAACCCATTGTCTCACAATGCCCAGTGGAGAGGAGCACTCTGCCTTCTCCTCCTCTCTCTGGGGGCTGTGCCTATGTTTTCCCCAAGCAGTTGCCTCATGACAGCTGTATAATAGAGAGACAGGAATGTACCCACATTTCACCTCCATGGGAGTGACCTACCTGTTGGGTTACAGAGTCCTGCTCTGCTTCCCCTCCCACACTCAGTGAATCAAAAAATGCATGAACAAGTAGCTGGAAGTCAGGCGTGGATACTGCCTCACTGTGCTCGTGTCTGTCTCTTGCTGGCCCTGTGAGTCACAGATCATTTCCAGGTAAACCTCATGAGAAGGGAGGGACAAGCCTTCCCCGAGATTCCTACACACCCCACGTCCTTTTTAGTGTCCCCTGCTGAGTGATGGGTTAGACAGTGGGGAAAAACAGTGTTGGATCTCTCCGGGCAAAGGAGAGGGAAATAAACCATCTCTTCCGTCACCATCTCACCCTTGGCGAAAGCTCCAACCTCTGGATAACAGAGATCGCTTCAACAGGACTGAATGTACATATTTTAAAGGAAAGCAGTGATTATGAGTTCATCTTGTGCAGGGCCTGGGTGTGCAGCTGACTGGCATGTGGCTGCACAGGAGGGAACACCTCACCTGTGAAACCTAGCAGTGATGAGACATCCCTTCAGTCCTGAGCCAAATACTCATCCATGAGCCCAGCAATGCCTCCAAGCAGAACTGAGCACCTCATGAGCTCAAAGGTCAGGAATGCAACCATCACCAGCAGACACATCAAACATGATATACATTTTATTGGTTTAATTTCCAAGAAAGTTAAAAACCAGATGGAAGAAGACTTGCATAGCATAATCTCTACAATTTATGAAGAATAATCACATCTTTTATGCAGTCCTTCATTTTGATTGGGTGTAATTTTGACAGAAAGATGACCTAAAATTTTTGCCCTACTTTGAAGTACACCATTGAAAGTATATAAATCATAAACTGTATTTGAAATACCTTAGTCATATCAGAAAACACAGAGCTCAGAAACTTCTAAAAATGCTGATTTCTGTTTTGTGATTCCAGCCTCCTGGCTATTATTAGAGCTTGTAATAATCACCATTTTTACCTTGAGATTTGAGAAGGAGCTAAGTCTCCCAGAGAATGAAATGTGTCTGAATAATTCATTGCAAGTAAATAAGGATTTGGTTTTCAAATATATAGAGGGCTTTCCACATACAGCACTCTGGAAATACTGTATTAAATACATTTATTATCTTTATAAGGCAAACATATATCTGCAATTATTCCAAAGATTTAATTTTGCAGTAATTGGAGTATTTAGATCAAAGAGCCTGCATTCATATGAAATGGTCTTATTTTCTATACATTTGGAAGGTTAAGAAACAAAACCTTGTAAATCATATACTTTTTCTATATAGTGTGTCAAAGTGTTTACGCCCCTTTTGTATCTGCAGTCCTTGGGGTTGCACTATGCTAAATTTCTTCTTCCTTTGAATTATTTTTTCACATTATGGGAGGGATGTTCTTTTTACAAACTTACAGTGCACGCCAATTAAAAGCAACTCTTCGTACTTCAAGGTTTTCCAGAGAGTTTTGGCACTGAGAAGAATTTGTCTTCATTGATGGAAAGACATATCAGTACTGGCGGGAACACTCCACTTACTAGAAGGGAAATATTATCCTTTGTTGAGCTGAAAGATTCCTTACGTATCTTCCATCAATCTGAAGCATTGTGACATTTCCTATCACTGTACCACAAGGATGTTCCTTCTGGGAAATGCACAGACTGTACTAATGACTATGTTCATACATCAGAGAAAATCTTTCTTTTCCCCCTGTAAAATGGCAAAATTATTCTTGATCTAATATTTCTAAGCCACAGCAGAGAGAATGTGTAATTGACTGTAAATAATAGGTCAAAATGACCAAGCATGACATTTTTAAAGTTCAAATCCTCTCATCTGTAGTTATCATACATTGCATTATGGGTATTCACAAACAGTATTTTTCAAGCCACTGTGTACCAAAGTGACTTATTTTGTCCTAAATGCAATAACAAGTGAAACAGAGCTTGTTGAGGTTGCTTTCAATTTCCTTTTCTAACTTCTGTGCCATTTTAAACAAATGACACAGTGGTGAGGTGAAGAGGACAGAGCAGAGCACCAGAGATCACCTGAAGGTCAGCATACAACAGGTCTCTTCATATTAAATCTGCCAGAGCTGTGCTGGCTTTCTACCCAACAAAGCAATGTTCTGCATAACAGAAAGGCAAAGAGAGAAGCAGTTAAGAGATTTAGATACCAGGAAACTGCTTTTCAAGGTTCCAAAAAGCCTGCTCATTACAACCTCAGATAATTGACTATTAGAGAGATAAACCCCCTGCTTTTCAAAGCAGACATCAAGGAGCAGACCTTGCCTCTGAAGTGGAAGGTATAACTCTCAAAACTGATTCTCAGTTTACATACATATGAAAAACCTCTCTCTTTCCTTGTATTTTATGGCAGATTGTAAGAAACAGATAATGTTTCTTCTCATTTCCATTACAAAGCTCTGCTGAGAGACTGTTCCAGCTGAAGTGGGTAAAACCAGTTCTTCAAAAGAACAAAAGAAAAAAGAAAATATTATACATTAAAAAAAAAAAAAAAAAGAAGAAAAAAAAGGAAAGAGAGAAAGAAGAAGGAGCATTTTTGAATTCCGATTTGTGCACTGGGTGATGAGTTTCCTTTTTCCCATTCTATGCTGCTCTGTGGTAGTCGCTCCCCTTTCTGTTTGACCAACTCTCACAAAGCCACCTGCCTCTCTCCAGGGATATGCTCAAACAACTCAAGGATTGCTTCAGCACTTTCACACAGCTGGAGCCAAAATTGCCCCAAGGAAGATCTAAATCATATTGGATGAGAGTTTTGACAGTGGTTTTAGCGGGGTCAAAATTTCACTTCCCAGGTGGAAATAGAGCAGCCAATCTAGGAGAATTTCTTCTTCCAGAAGGACTTCCTGTAAGCATGAAATCATCCCATAGCTAGCTGGACACATGTTGAGGGTCATAAAACACCTGGCCTCAATGTATTCAATCTTGATTTACATAGACTTTCCATGTGCGTTTGTGGTTTTTTTTTTTTTTGCTCCGTGGCTTCCTTTATTTTTTGTAATTTTCAAAATAATTGATATTTCAGACTAAGTCATAGGTTTTAGACATTTGCTCCCAGAAATCAGAAAACATGAGTCTTGTTTAGGAGCTTCCAACAGCCTTTTAAGAAGGGCATTATGAAATGAGCGAAGAATAAGAAAAAAGAATATTTAGACCTGTTCATGATGGAGAAGCATCCAAACTTTCAAGAGTTCCCTTAAGAGGCCGTTAGAGATTGCTGAGGATAAACAAAGTTTGTATAGGAAATGACTGTATTACTTGAAAAATCTCTAATTAGAAATAATGTGTCAGCATCCTCAAATATATAAGGGAACAAGAGTGTGGAACTCATGGAATCATGGAATGGCTTGGGTTGGAAGGGACCTTTAAGATCATTTACCTCCAACTCCCCTTCCATAGGCAGGGACACCATCACATAAAACATCCCAGGAAAGACATCACATAAAATAAATCAGATGGAAAAGTAACAAATGGAAGAGAAAGAAGCTGAGAACAAATGGATGGAATTCCTTCACAGGGAATGTGTTTTGCAAATGGCATCCTGAATCTTCATTATCTTTGTGCCTTGTTGGCATCCTCACACACCACTTCCAAAGGGGAAGACAGAGATTTCCCAATAATTCCCTCTTTTCCATTGCTTTCAGATTGTCTATACATCACCTTCAGTTTCCTCTTGGAAAAGCTGAATGCACTGCTACTCTCATGACACTCTCCCACTGTTCTCTTTCCACCCACATTGTTTCTAAAATATGTCTTGCATCCTCTCTCCTAATTGGGGTTTTGACAAAGCAGCAGAAGGAAGTAGTATATTATTGTGTTTACTTTCCTTCATTGAGATGTGGCTTTCTGACAACAAAGCTGAGCCTGTTTTGGGAGTCATCCACCAGTAAAACTTGATCAAACCTGTTGCATCCTGAAGCAATTGTGCAAAATAGAGTTATGGCTGCTGCAACCTAATCACAAGCAAAAACATGTAGGTGAGCTGCAATTATCAACAGTTTTGCCATCTGATAACATTTACAGCAAACAGAAAATTACCAGAAGCAAATGAGTGGAAGCTTTTTTTGTTTTTTTAGCAACTGACTTTTCTCTGTAGTTGCATAAAAATTTCATCTCCGCCAGAGAATCTATCCTGAACATTTTTCTTCACTGGATGTCGGAGGCTGAATTTCTGTATTCTCCTTCAGCACTGGAAGCACTTGAGACCCAACTGACAAAATGTCTGAAAAGGATGAGCGCAAGGGCTGGTTCATCAGGTATATGCCAAAGTTTGTCTGAAAAAAAGCAAAATATTTATTAAGATGCAACATGTGTTAGGATCGCACAACCCAGATATGTTTAGAAGAACGATACTGCTTTAAGAATAGGGAGGTATGTACTATGTCCATGTAATTAAGAACATTCTTAACTCATTAGTTATAACAGACTGGTAAACAAAAGCTAATGCCATGCTATTCAAGAAGAATAGCTTAAGTAAGTGGATAAATAACACAGTATTTCATCATGAGCTCCATAGTATCATATATGTAATTTACACTGCCTCACAACCTTGTTATTTAATGACTGCTCTGGCTCCTTGACAAACACAGTTAACGCATTGTCACAAACAATGCCTCTGCAGCATGGGAACACTGGTATGTTCCAACAGTGAGGAAGTCTTGCATCTTCTACCAAGAATTATTCACTTTGTTAACAGAACTTTATTCTGTCAAGCCTCTGCGAGTTTCCCTTCATTTGTTTTTATGAATATTTTAGTATGCTTTACAGAAAGTATTCAGAAAGTTTGTTTTATTATTGCTTCCACTTGTTAAGTGTCATTATCTGTGAATCCATCCTGCATAAATATTAGAAATAATTAGAATATGTCTTTGTGATTCTGAGTAATAAAGAAAAGAAGAATGGAATATCCACTTTGCCCACTGACCATGCAACCCTCACAGGCACCAAAAACCTGATGTGAGTGTCTGCATTCTTATGTGAGGTCTTGATCTGAAGCAGTTGACTGCTACAGCTGTGGGTGTGATCTGGAAATGTCACAGGAAGAGACTGGTGAGGTTTTGTGGTTTTGTTTTCCAGCCGTGGAGAATTTAGAAATATGCAAGAAAAAGACTTGTCATCTCATGACAATATTTTCCGAAGAATTAGATAATAATTAATCAAAAAATACGCAAAGTAGGAAAAAAAGGAACGTTGAAGACCATGTTAAATTGATAACTGATTTTTAGACTTCAGAAAGTCTGTTCTTCAAACTGAGGACCTTGGAAACCCAATACTAATCTTCTTGTCTCTTTTTGCAGGTTTCAAAAAAAAGTATTTTGCTTTCATAGACTACAGCCAAAATGTACAAGCCATTCTAAAGTGTAAAGTAAATAAATAAGCAAATGAAATTACTTGAAAACAAAATTCCATTATCCTTCTCTATTTCCTGATTACATTTACTGCCATTGTTCAGATCAATGATCCTGAAATTGAGTGAATTACATTTAGAGCAGGTTTAAAAAACAGTGGGTAAAAAGAATTGCAATAAATCAAAAAAAATAGTGTTAGGTGAATTTAAGGGAGCATATTTCACAGCCTAAATATGAAGGCAGTATGTTTCCTCCTATTCTTGCCCTGTATAATTAAATAAAGATGCAGCAATGAGGTAACACAGAACAGCTTTTAGTCTTTGAAGAATTCATGAGAGGTAAGACTGAGACCAACTTCCAAATAAGAGAAATGTTGTAAAGCAGAAATCCATCCAAACATGGCCTCAGAATCTGAATTTGGGTTTTTCCGTTTCATTCGTAATCCTAAACATCACTGAGAAAAACGGGCCCTAGGCTTAGGTGTTTTTGGCTACCTCTGCTATTCCTTCATCTCACTGGCACATCACATGCAGAGGGCATGAGCTGGACCTATCAGGCCTGTCCTACTGCTGGCACCCTTTGGGTACCAGTGGCTATAACGGTGTCAACGCTCGGTGGACACAGGGTACACCCTTATGGTCAGGGCTCAATACTTAATATCGAGGAATGACTGCAGCATTGTAAGATCCCAACCCTCTAGCACAGTGACTGTGCAGGATCAGCCATGATGCCGTAATAGTGTTAGTTACTGTTTCATTTAAAGTATTAAAGTACATAGCCTTACTTTTCCATTTTTGTTTTTCTCTCATTCGTTGACAAGCTTCTCTATTGGCATAAATGATATATTTTTCAGCCTTGTGGGTAATAACCTGGATTCACCTGCTATACCCTAGTGCAAAAATGACAGTTGCCATGATTTTAAAAAAATCAGGCAATGATAAAAAGAAAATTGTAAAATTAATATTAGTTCATGATACACCACATTTCACACAGGAAGGAATTTTATAACTCATCCATGTAAATGAGCTTATTTGATGCATGAGAAGTTTTTATTTATATTTACTATAGTGTCCTCTTGATGTATCTTAAAATGAGACTAAAATAAATCTGGGCAGTTTGCTCACTCTGCAGAACTTAATTTATCAATTTTTGTTATTGCAAATTATTTAGCAGGATTTTTTTTTTTAATGCACCTTAAACCATTCAGATTTATTTAAGAAAATGCATGTCTGAATACATCTTGTATTCAGGAGTTCTCAAATACTGTTTTAATACTGGTCCTTAGTATTTTCCTTCTCTGATTGGGCATCTAAAGAATCACTGTTTTTTTCAGTGAGGAGTTTCAGTAATGCCTAAGGAGTTTCCAAGGTGATGATATACTGATGCTACACATATTTTAGTACTAATGCCTGCTTGGAATTGCTGACCTCTTTTTTTTTTTGTGAATGTTCTTAAAACCAAAATTTAGCCTGTGATTGCCAGCAGTGGATTTAACATCTTTTAAGTAAATTTCCCTGTTTTTTCAATAATTACAAATAATGACTCAGCAAGTACTGATAATAGCAATCACACACACACCCCTGCCAAGCAACCACAAAAGCTGCATCTGCCACTTCAGCTCTGTTTCCAGAGAAAGATAAAATGTAGAAATCAGCCCTTCTCACATTTCTGATGAAAAATGAGGCTTTCAGACCCAGAGATTACAGCCTGCAGAGTTATTACAGTGAACTGCATAATCTCTCCCTGCTGCTGCTACCTTTTCCTGACTTCAAGGGCATTTTATTCTGCATATAATCTTCCCAGAACACACCAAGAACTGGGCAGGGAGTGCAGGACTCTGAGCTCTGTGGCTTTATCTGGCAGTAGAGACTCCTCCCATCACTGTAAAATGTTACAGGGACAAAAAAATTTAAAGCTTCTTGATTATGAAAAAGCAGACCACTTCACTGCTGGAAGAAATAGAGAAAACATACATATTCTTGCCAACAGTGAATCATATGATAGTCATCACTCACTTACAGGAGGAGCTATGAAATGCTGTCATTCTTGCATGTTGTTTCAAGTTCATTTACTGGTTCAACAGTGATATGCTCTGCTCAGAAATTCACTGACAGAGAAGTACCCTGTGTGCACTATTCCCTTTTGTAAGATAGAAACCTGAGGGGCTACGTCTGACAAAGGCCTGAAGTGAGACGCCTTCGAGCTACAGCTCCCAAAGAATCAGTTAACACAGACTAGAACTTGGTAGGGAAATACCCTGCTAGAATGTGTAACAAGCACATAAATCATACAGCATGCTAATACTTAGCTTTGTATGGATGAGTTCTGGATTTTGCCCCCAGATGTAGCTCTCAGCTGCCATATCCCAGCAGATAAATTTACCTGTCCAGGTCTGATCATTTATTCATACAATAACATAACCTCCCTCTCCTCCAAAGATTTGGGAGATGCAATCATTAAAATTGATTTTTTTTTAATGCAAGAATGTTTTATTAGCTTTAGATTTACTAAAACTTAAAGCCTTAAAAATAGGAAAGTGGAAGTATTCACTTTTGACATGCTGATTTTTTATATTGGAAAAAGGGAAATTTTTAAGTTGGTGGCCATAAAACCTCATGTTGTTCTGTTGAAAATATCTGGACTATAGAATGCTTTCTTAAGAACTGATATTCCTTTGCTCTACCTTAAATAAATGCATTTTCCAGTTCAGCCACCAGTGAGAAAAGAGAACTGTATTATTTCAGAGGTCTATTAATTACAACAATCACTGATCTCAAATGTTCCAGATATTTGAATGAAAAGCATTGCATGGTGTAAAGCCCTGCATTACTATGAAAATAATGATAATGATGCATCAGATATGAGAGGTCATTTGCTATCCTTGCTAACGTTTCAGTAAGCAATCCAAAGGCACAGCATCTAATTCTGCACGAAAGGAAGCTCTCCCAAGGCACAATGAGATACGTAAAGGATCAACAGCCCCCAGGAAAAAACACAAGCCTTTTAGTCTATGAAGGCATGTTCAAACATAATGGATTTCCCTTGATGTGCTGCTATCCATACATTTAGACCAGGGCAGACTGCTAATGCAGTTAATTCCCTTTGCTACCTTGACAGCAAGTCCCAGCTTATAGCACTGCTGCAAATCTACCCACAGGGCTTCTGCTATCATTAGCGCTAAACGGCATCTGCAAAACACCAAAGAGAGGCAAGAATTCAGCGTTCTCCCTTTGCCATCCATGTGTGTTTTGCATCAGGTGGTGAGGCATGTGAAACAGCATGTGGCCATTTGCTTAATGTAGTTATCTAGTCTTTGCTAATCTCCTGCAGGAACAGAGAGCACTCTGTCACACGAGGAGAGCTCATCTTTCCTTTCCAGGCAAAAATTACAGAAGGAATCCTTAATGAGTGTATCTTCAGAAAGCAGAGCTCAAGTTCACTTTGTAGAGGTGTTTGCATTTTATGTCAAACAATGAAACAAAAGGTTTCTCAAAAAGCAGCTGGTTTAGGCCTCAGCACCATGCTTTACATTAATCAGGAAACATGCAAATTGCTTGTGTGGCTAGTTACAGTAGCTGGTTCTGACTTTCAGCTGCAATCCATCCATGCAAAGGCTCAATCTTTCAATTTGAGTCAAAAAAAATTTCTTAGAGTCTCAGAGGAATGGAGAAAAACAGGATTTCAGAAATAAATATCAAGCTACCTTTTACAAGCCGTACATTATTTAGCTCATTATTGAAGTTCATTGGCAGTGCTGCTATTTGGGCTACTTGTTGATAAATTTTTTTTTAGGTTGATGGTCTTGGAAAAAAACAAAACAAAATGGAGATATTGATATCTGACTCTCTTTTCTACATGCAGTATCTTTAATGTTTTGGCAATCAACTAGCTACAGCAGCTTTTCAAAAACTGGGATATTATCTTAAATCTTATTTTTCTGCAAAAGTTGTTTTTTGTAGTTTGAATCAGATTATTGTGAGAAAACACTGCTAAATTCCTTCAGTGAAGACTCCTTAGCAGAAAAGCACATGGTAGAGATATGAGTCACCAAAGGATTAGCTCTGCAATTTAACACAGTCACATGAACTCGATGTCCTTTCTCTCTCCCCACTGTGAGCTGTGAAAGGTCTGGATCAATGTCCTCTGCTAGGTCTGCTGAGCACACCGAAAATGCCTGGGTGCTTCCTGGGTGCTGCTCACTGATAATCAGCTGGTGCCCATCACCACAGAGGTGACCTGCAGGAGGGATGGACTCGGAGGTCTTCTCAGACCAGCCCAGCCAAAGCTCCCAGTTCAAACTCTCCCTTTCAGCTGTCAGCTAACCCAGAGGACTCATCCTTATGCAGAGCAGGGCATGCTCACAAGATCCCATCTGCCAGCAGTGCTGAAGGCTGGGAAAAATAAAAAAAGGCTGAATGCCCGTGTGTTTGCAGCGTGAATATCGGCGCACAGCTGAGGGAGACAGAGCACTCCCCCGCGGTGATCAGCAGCGCCTGCCTCGCCTCGCAGGGCGGCTTTTATCCTGCGCCAGCTTCTCCTCGAGAGGCTGGATTGCTCTCTTTGCCTTAGTCCTGTTTGAACGAGTCACTTGGTTCTAGCAGTGCATCAAGAAAATCCCTTCATTGCTGAATTAATTAGAGTGGAAGAGGAGCTCATCTTTGCTGTGGGAAACATGCAGAAGATGCTTTGCCTCACCTGAGAACCTGTACCCCGAGTAAGGTTTTGTTGCCATTTTCTCCTGGAGTACAGAGTGCTTTCTCTCTACAGAGGTTCCAAGTCATAACCCAGTAAAGCCCATATGGGCAGAAAAAGTCCTCTGCATGCTACACCCCATGTGGCAGCAGGGAGCAGCCCTGCCCAGAGTGCCCAAATGTGCTCTGCACTGTCCCAGATGCTCCAGCTGTGGCTCACCACTATCTGGAAAGGCCCCTGTCCTCAAGCTACCTACCGTGGCCAGGAGCTCATCTCTCAAAGGCTCCTGTACTGTGGTGCCCTGGAGCAGAGCCTGCTGTGCAACCCGAAGTCACCTCAGGCCAGGAGAAGCTGTGCCTCGACAGCCGGCCCTGCCTGCGCCTCTCCCCAGCTCACTGTACTGGGCTGGCTCCAGCACGGAGCCAGAGGAGCTACTCACCAAGGGTAACAGCCAGCGAAGAGAAAGCCCTTTGTTTGTTTAATGAGTCACTGAGACGAATCAAATTTTTTTTTTTTTTCGTCCAAACATAGAATGCAGTATTTGTAACTTGTTTGTGCATTGTCTGGGTGAATGATTTTCAGCCTATTTGTTACTGCTCTGTGCCAGCGCTGTGCCCGGTCTCTGGTGCTTGGTACTGGCTAGGCTCCCGAGTCCTGACTGCCTGAGACACTTTAACAACAGAAGCTTAACCAACAGGAAGCAATGAATTTTGAGAAAGGATTTTCAGCTAAATAAATATGTATGATGAGATTTGGGGAGCTTTTGGGATGCTGAACTGCCTAGCCATCATCTGAGCACTCTCAGTTTCAAGAAGCAAAGCAACCTTAGGAAGCAGGACCTCAAATAAATACCTGTATTTCACACTTACTCTCCAGTCATTTTCTTAAGCAATTACTCTCCACTTTGACTATATTCACATCTGCTCTGTTTTTCCTCCTAACTTGTTTCCCAGAGTAAGAATAAAATGTAGTCTTACGAGCCAACTGCATAATTCCAAACACTTTCTGATTTTTCTGCATATTTCTATTCTTAAAAGACATCAGTACATCAGCTTGTGTTTTTAAGACCAAAATAAACACACTGTAAAGAAGTACATACTGAATAAAAGCAAGCACAGTTAAAAATAATGCATATTAATAGCCCATTTCTGAATAAAAAAAATGTACTGAGCATTTTATGGAAATAAACCATGTCATATCTGGGTTGTAAGTGCATCCTCTTTCTACAGAAAAAATCCAAATGGTAGCGATTAGCACAACAACTTAACTGTGAATATTCTCTCAGCAGATACCCATGCCATAAAGTTACTACATCTTTCATTACAGCTATTTTGAAGCATTGTACTGACCTTTCTACCTCTGGCAGCAGACAAGGACTGCAAAATTTCTTTGTTTCGTTCTCCAGACTGTTGGTCAATGCAGATTATTTGACATCTGCTACATGGACCCACAACCTGAAATTTTAGTTAAAGAAAGTTCATGGCTGTTTATCAAAGCAGTACAACACTGAACAGTACAAGCTTCTGACCATAATAATAGCTTAAACACCTACCTTTTGCATACTTTTCCTGTGGTTTTTCAAGCTTTCCTTATGTAAAAGCTCAGGTCTGTTCACATAATGTAGTAGGTCTACTTGCAAAAGTCTCACTGAATTTTTAATTCACTTTTTTCTTTTTTTAAGGTAAACTTTCTCAGAGAGAGAATCTGAGAAATACCAGACATTTGCATATTTGTATTTCCGGATGACTTCCCTTCTTCTGTGGGTTAGCAGGGCTGCTTGCCCAAAGAACTGACTACAAAAGCCAGTGCCTCAGGATTCAGCCCAAGGAGGATTTTCTTGGGACTGTTTTAGTGCAGCTGAAATGCACTATATCTTTCTTATATGCATGGCACTTTTAGATAATCAGAATGTAAAATATTTACATATACAAGTTTATTAATGAGGAGATACAATTCATCTGCTATCATCTATTACATATGATGTTAATATCATATGTAATTTTTCTTAAAGTTAATTGTTGTTTGAACTAAGGTGTGTTTTTAGGGGCAAAAAAAACTTGCAACAAATTTATTCTTAGAACTTTAAAATGGAGAAGGACAACATATTGCACTTTCACCTAACACTGCTGCCCTAACTTTAGCAAAGCTCTACATGACAGAAATTAAGTCTTACCGTATCTCAGAATACACATTCTACTTTGGTAAAATGTGTCATAAATTTCAAATAGGGCAAATAATTAAACTGTACACTTCAAACATTTTATGTGCTGATCTGAAGTGATATTTCAGGTTTTTGAGATGCATCTAGAACTGCTTGTATAATTCTTCAGTGTAATCATCAACAACATACATCACCTCTTTTAGAAAATTATTTTCCACAGCTTTAATTTTTTTTTTAATTAAAAGAACAAGACATAGAAGGAAATATTTTTTCCCTGCTTTACTTTGTCCAACAGCTTCTACCATTTTCATGGCATCAAGGAGCATTAATATAATTTCTACTGTTACTATATCAGGATCTGAAGAAGGACTTAGCAGAGATGGGGAAAGACAATATAAGTTGCATAAGCCTTTCTATTTTTGCCTTGTATTCCTAAAGTATATTGATGCCAGGAATGCCTTTTTATTTTGTAGTTTTACAGTAACTTATCAACAGGATCCTCAGCTGAGCTCCCCAGTGTAACTCCAGCCTCCAACAAGCTATACACCAAGGATTCTGTCCTTTGTGTTCCTTGTTTCTTACTTATAGGAATTTTTCCTCAATTTTCTGTAAATCATATTGCAGCTTACTGATCAAAGTGCACATAAGAAGAGAGCAGATAAGTAATATATTCCACCCTTGCTGAAAAAGTTTCTTACAGTATGCTGACCAGAAAAAAATAGGAGTGATGTCTATCACAACTTCTAGATTTGACCTCAGCACTTCTGTTATTCACACCTTAATTATAATCTCTAAGAAAACGATGAATAAGCCACTTGCACATCCTAGGCAAAGCATCTTCAAATACCTATTTCATATCTAAAGGTCAGACAAATTCAACAGAGCACGTAATACATGTGTGCATCATTCCCTTAGGTTTCATGTGTAGCTTCTGGAGATTCTTTGTTAAGAGTTTTTCTTAAAAGAATGTATTTGCAAACAAGGTCTGACTCTTCAGCATTTTCCTTACAGTACAAAGGATATTATATTGTTGGCTATAATATGAAGCACAACATACCTTAAAAAAAACCTTACCAGGCAAGAATTAGAAATGTTCTTTGAGTGGAGATTAGGATAAGATGTATATAACAGAGAGCAATAGACTATGAGTGTTCACTTGTATTCATGTCCAGTCTTTTGGCAATCAGTTGCTTGATGTGCAGCAATGTGAGGTTACATTTGGACTGCTGTGCTTAACAGCAACAAGTGTTCTCTGCTGGCGTGCTGGCTAAATATGTGCTGTAAACTCTGCCTCAAAAAAACTTATTATTATTCAGTTCAGATAGATAAAGATAAGAAATGCTATGAATTATAAAATTCAATAAAAGTGTGGAGAAATATGTCAAAACCTCTCAAATATATTGAAGTATGTTTGTCACAGGACACATCACATTTTTTTTTTACACACGTCATAAATTTCACCTGCACAAACCATGCTGCCCATATTCTAGTCAAAGCCTTATAAAAATTGGTTTGCCTCCAGGAATCAAAATGCTTTGTGATAGACTGGGACATGGACAAGGGACAAAAGTTCACACCTGGAATTGCAGAGCACCTATTGAAATCTCAGCCCACTCTTCTTCTTCAAAGGACTCTGGTGCACTGATGACAATGTTGGCACGGAAACGTCGGATTAATTCCTCTATTTCCAAAGGCTCCTTCAATCTGTCTCAGAGAGTTGACAGAGAAAAAGAAAAAATAAAATTATTAACTGGTTTTGCATTAAATGTTTGTGCTGTAAGAATCTGGTGGCTCATGTGATTAAGCAAATGCTTCTCCAGAATAACCTGGACCAAGTTTTATTACAAAGTCTATGGAAATGGCACAAGGTATTTAACTATAATTTGTAATCTTTCAACTATAGTATGTAACCCTCTAGGTGGCTTCTGCAGAGGAACTGTAGGTATGAAAACATGTAGACAGGTGAACCATGCATATGAGAAAATTCCCAATTTGTTATCATATGTAGGGCTAATGGTAACAAATAAAAATATCTTTTCAGTTAGTAATCATTTAACTTGTTAAATGTTGTAAAAATAGAAGCTTCTAGAACCAAAGGCAAATAAAAATTTATTCTGCACATGCTGCAATGTCAGAAGGGACAAAACCAACAGTTGCTGAAGGTGAAAAAGGCCAGTAAAATAATTTTACAAGATAATATATCCCTCATATTATTATTATTTGCCTTTGGGAGGCAGCAGATTGCATCAAATGATAGGTGTTTTAAAAAAAATTAATCTCTGTGTGGTGATATCTCCCCCTCTTTACAAGCATTCGAACTGCCAGAGTGTAGATTTGTGTCAGTGTGGAGAATGTATATGAGACAGAAAGAGAAGCAGACTGCATACAAATATCAGAAATCTTGCTGCATCTTTGAATTGTCATTCTTCACTCTTCTTCTAAAGGAGAACTTGAACAGTACCAGAAAAAATAAAAAAGAGGCACTGTAAAATGTGCGAAAGGGTTCTCTCACTGCCATTGTTAGTGGAGAAGAACACTTCTTTTTGCATTAGCTATTAAGGACAGGAAGAACTTTTGATACTCCATCAACTTTACTCTGACAACTCTGGGATATGAAATCCTGCAGCAGAGGCAGAAACCTGGGTAAGCAGTGAGGAGAGGCGTTTCTGTCCCAAAGAAAAAGAAGTAAGGCCATACAGTTTAAAATGTATTATAGTTAAAAAGAGAAAAAACATGCAAAAACAAAGTACAGGGGAAAGTTCACATCAAGCAGTCTTGGAAGAAGAGGCCTGTTAGGTAAAAAAAAAAAAAAGAGCTTGGTTTTATTTAAAGCAGTCTGGATAATCTTCTCTAGCAGACAAAAGTGCATAAGGATAAACTGCCTGGGCAGACTTTCAGTCAAACCACAGGAGCCCAGCTCCGCCAAGGCCCCAGTGTTCACAAGGGCTCCAGCAGCCTGGGGGTAGAAGGTGGGATGGGAAGCTGCAAGGCCAAAGGTTTTCCCTCAAGATGCCACATGCAATCCCATGGCTCAGACACAATTTGTAATGAGCACTGGAGGTGGGAGCCAACAGGAAGTGTAGATTATGCCAGCGCTCATACAAACAAGGAGGAACACAGCAGTTACTTGTGAACATGTTCAGTTATGCTGCTGTGCTTCCCAGCTTTGCTGTGGGCTCTTGGAGCTTGGCTGCTGGGTAGCCTCTAGTTTTGAATGTGTTTTGCCAAATGTAAGTGCCTGCCACCCCAGCCTGTACTGGTGGGGGCATCAAAAGCCCCAGTAAGCTCAGAGCTGGGTCTGCAGTGTCCTGAGACAGCTGCTGAAAACTATTTCAAGCTTTTACCAACCTACCCTTTGCTGCTGAACTCAAAGACAGCAGAGCCCTTACCCCTAGCCTCTGCCTTCAACCTGCTCAGGCTCACGTCCAGAACACCTCACCTCTTTCGCATCTCCCCCAGCCCTCAGAAATGCTTATAATTACTTGGCAACATGTATCTGAGTAAATTCCCATTATTTCTCCTCCCATAAGACATGCATTGGTTGGATGGAGTGGCAGGAACTTCTATCCTGCAAATCTCAACATGGACCTGTTTTGAAAATCAGTGTAATGTGTCAAAGTCAGCCTAGGTGCTTTGGATTTTCACAGCAGTAGGCTCTGTGATGAAGAATGCATTACCTATATTTAACAGGCAAACTTGAAAATGAATATTTATGTATTCAGGGTTATATTTCTAACAAGAACATTTGAGCATTAGGCCACGCTATAGGGATTTTCATGGAGGTGACCTGTAATGGAAACACCAGAGAGACGAATGTCTGCAGGTACATGTAGCTCTCTAACAGTATGCTGCATTCTAATTTTTAATTGAATTGCTGTTTCTGTTTTAAATCATCTCTCAAGAGCCAAGTGCAGACTAGAAGACTAGTTTTTATTTATGGAAGATACAAAGAGAAATTATGAAAACTTAATTGAAAATTGAAATTGTTTTACAAAACTTAGCAGGTTTCCATTAAGCAAAAACAAACCCACATGCCAAGAAGCTAAATAATACCTTCTAAATATCTTCTAAAAACACCCTCCAATATTTAATAAAGACCCATAAGTGCAGTTCTTGAAAGTACATTGGATAGTTCAGAGTTTGGAACGTTCATACACCAGGATTTAGTAACAGTGCAGAATGAGGATATCTGAATTCATTTCTCCAGCACCTGGAGAAGGCACTGCATGGCAAAATGCATGGAAGGGAGGACACTTCCAACTCATGCTACAGAGTGGGAAGGAAGATGCTTCTCAGTCATCATTGCAGCTCTGGTCACATCTGGAGATTCCTTTGAGGAAAGAGAGATTACAAATCTAGATCTGCTGGAAGATATGAGGTATAAAATCGGTGGATCATCTGATGTTGAATGTTTTACTGAAGTTCCTTGTTTTCCTTCATCCTCACCTGCTGCTTCTTACTCTTCATCTTTGCACTCAAATCTCATATCTGGAAGGTTCCTCACTAAGTCTCACTACGGAAAAAGCCCAATCTGAGTCAGGAATGTCTGCAAGAAGTGCCCTCCCAAGGAGATGTAACCCAGCCAGTCAAGCCTCACAAGAAGGCATTAACTGTCACTGAGAAAGGGTAGTCAAAACACCGAGAGATGGACTGATTCACACACATTTCCCATGATATTCTAAAATTGCCCAACTATCTTCTCCGAAAGAAGGAAAACCCTCAGACAATGCAAGCTCCAGTGGTCCTAGTGATGCTTCATTCAGTCAGTGGTTTTAAATCCTGAAGCTATATACATATACTCCTGCAGATAGGAGGATATGTATATAGCTTCAGGATATATAGATATATAGATAGAAAAATAGACTTATATATTCCTCTTCTACTCAAAGCAGGACTTTTCAATGCAAGGGACATGTTTGGTGGGTTACTAAGAGGAGGGAAGATGACTCCAGGAAGAGGCAAGAGAGAAGTGTTGTGAGACAGGAAAAGGGGGCTCAGAGACAAATGCTGGGACTGTGGGATGCACAGCTATAATGGAGGCCTTGAGGGAAGTTTTTCTGTGGAATTTGAAGCTTTCCTAGTTATGTTCAAGGAACAACAATTTCCTATGGTCAATATATGAAAATTTGGTTGGTAATGGGTTTGTTATCTTTGAACTGCAGGCTGACTCAGTGTTTCATTTGCTGCTTCTATCTCCCACTTTTGTATAAGTAAAGCCAAATTCAATTAAGAAATAAAATTATTCCAGTCCTGAAAATACTTTTAAAGTATTTCTGTTGTGCATATTTACTCTAAATCTTAATCATTCTCATGGGAGGGAAATAGTTCAGCCAGTAGTAATACTTTATAGTTTTACCTGCCAGATGATTTATGTTGAGAAAACCTATTTATCCTTGTTCTTCTGACAAATAAAACTTGGCTGGTTCTCAATAATACCTTTCCACCAGATAATTTGACAAAAATTTCATTTAAATTTTCCTAAAGATGATTGGTAGACAGATTATGCCCGTGCATTTAATCCAAATTTTCAGAAATCATAAAATAATTTTTAATTATAGCAGTTTAGTAGCTATATATTTGTTGAATGTTGAAAAGTTGCTATCTCTAAATTTCCACATAAAACACCCACACTGGCATTTTATGGCAAGATTCTGTAATCCAAGATCACTGAGAGACATTTGAAGACAGAAGCATCTTACCTTGCAGAAATGTGTTCTTTCAGCTGCAGAATGCTTGCTACATTTATCAGGAGGTATTGTGCTTCATTCACAAGAGAGAGTGAGATGTTTGTAGCAGGTGACAGACCTAAAAAAATCAATCCAACATTCTAAAATTATCATAAAAATTAGTAATTTCACCTCATCTTTCCTTTGACCTCTTACTCATTCTCATTACTAGTTTATTCATTTGGTTTCAGACACTATGAAATATTCCAAATATGCCCTCAAACCTGTAAATGATAATAATGCAATGAAGTTAGAAACTGAGATAGAGTTGAGATTTCACCAAATTTGTAAAACAATTTACAAGAGCAATATCTATGCATTTTCAATCCTCTTTCTATTTCAGTGCTCTTTCAATTATTTTTATAATGAAACGTAGTCTCTGAATAAATCCTTTGATTCTTAGATTTTTCGAAATCATTTTTCCAAATGGTCTTTGAGTTTCCAGACAAAATAATGGTCACGATGATAACTCGCCATTTTCTGTACATTTTCACCAAATTTAACAAGTAGAAAGGCAGCAAAAAGTCAGTTGGGTATAAACATAACTACTAGATCAATGCTGGATAACTCTTTCAGCCTTTATCAGGGTACCTATATACTCAGTATGGAGTCCCTGAGCCTGATGTTTGCATGAGGAATCACGAATCTTTAAGATTTTTTTTAAAATGATTTTTTTTTTAAGAATGACAACATACCTTTTGTATTTTTCTGATGTGACTTGCTTTTCACATCTGAACTTTGTCTTATCAACCGACATGGACGACCAAGAAATGTAGAGAACCAGCCAGCAATTCTTTCTCCACAGTCATGTGTTTTTACCCTGTTACAAGACAAGACGGAGTTTAAATTTGATTGCCCAAACATTAATTTGCAAAACAGAAGTCAAATTGTGAAGAAGTTTATTCTGATTCTGTCAATACAAAGTACAGTATCCATATTGTCTGATGAATTTCTGATGTGAAGCTCTGCGTGACTCTAACTCCGCATTTCCTCAACTTTACTCTGTTCCACTTGAAGTCAACTTTCACAAGATTTAATTTAGTTTAGTACAGAAAATTACTGTGGAATAAAGGATTAAATAATCATGACACTGAAGACACTGACTCTGAAGTACAGTAAGTGGTTGCCCGTATAACAATATTACAATACAGTATTATGAAAAAGTCACACTCTGCTCTGTGCTTTTTACTAAAACAGAGAGGAATGATCTGAGTTCAATTTAAGATTGCTCCACTGTGTGTAATTTTTAACGATCCCATCAGGTACAATGATGTTACTTCCCTAATTTAATTCATGTTAGTACAGACATTCCACATTAAAACATGGCTCCACTAACAGAGGCCAAGTATCTCTCTAAAGATGATTTCCATTACTTGTAAAATGTCTAGTGCATTATGCAAGTCAGCAATAGAATTGCCTTCTTTACCTGGATGTAATCTTTCCTAGAGGGATTTTGAAATCACCTCTCTCCATCCAAGAAGGCCGCAGATCAGTCCACAGGAAATTGATCCTATTTGACATGAGATTCCTCAGCCCTGAGTAAACTCAATGTCAATCTTCTAAAATCCAGGCATCTAGTTTAAATCAGTTGTCTGGGTTTCACTCACAGATAATGAAAAGAAGTAAGTAGTTCTCATCTATATTAGACTTCAGGATGGGATGACTCTCAGAGTGGGAATATTCAACTCTCTATTGACTACAAAAGGAGACTTGACTGATACCTAACTTTAAATGTAAGAGGAATGTCAACTCTTATGCTGATCTAGGGAGGATTCCTGTAGCAAGGAAGGTGAAGTAGCCATGTTCCTATGCTCACCCTGTTTTCCTACCCAGTCAAAGCTGATCTGCATGGAAACCGTCTGCTTTGTGAAACAAGAAACAGCTACTCACAGGAAATGGTGCTAAGCCCCAGGATTGAGAGGAAGTGGCTTGGCTTTACGAAATGCTCTGTAGGGTTCAACTGAATTACACAGGTAGAAAGCCAGCACAAGTGAAAATCAAGGAGTTTTTATAATGCTGCAAGGATCAGGTACCTCTTCAGCTCTTGTTCTGAATTTTGAATTATGGTGCAGGTCTGCATCCCTTTCCCCACTTTGAGACTGGACAGATGTCAACCACAGATGCATCTAGCCAGTGATGCCCTAGAACTGAAATTGTGTTCTGGTATTAGTATGAGATGCAGGCACTGTGTCAAGAAAGATGCCAAAAGGTGAGTGTCCACTTGAGATTTCACAGTCTGAACTGTGCCCTTGCCTACCACTGTGTTAGGGAGAAGGCTGCTAATGAGAACACATGAATCTTCCACAGTAACAGTACAGGTTAAACAAATTCCTCCAACATTTTTTTCCCACCTTCACAGAGGTATAGGGGTGTTTAAAATATCTCCGGAGCCAATTGCCTCTAGCAGCCTGTTGGAGATTAATACTGTATAAATCAGGAACAAAATTTTGCCCTCTTTTTATATACTTACTGTTTTGAGTCACAGTGGCTGATCTAGAGACTCACACCATTCTTGGTATTTCATCAAATGTCACAGTCTACTTTTTGTATTCCAAGACTCCTATATTTTCGAATTGCTTTCCCTCATTTTCAGACCATTTTCTGAGCAAGTACCATCATCTCTTCAAGGTCTTAGTCAAAGTCATTCCGTTGTAGCTCAATTCTACTTGTTTTCTGCTTGTGTTTATTTTTGTGGAGTATAACTTTACATCTGTCAGCATTACATTTCATTTGGCACATGTCAGGCAATTTATAAAGGAGAGCCTATTTCTCTCTGATTTCACTTGCTGTTTGCCTTGAGTTTCCCACTCATCTTTCTATTATGTCATTTAGCTTCAGTGCGTTACAACTGGTCCCTCTAGCAGGGTAATTTACAGAACAAGAAACAAGGACAGATGAAGTCTGAATATTGATCCCAAGGGATATAAGGCACACAACCGGCTCAGTTCACCTTGTTCTTAACTACGCCTTTGTTTTCTTCCACTGCTACACTTCCCTTGATCTCTTTGATATTGCAGCCTGTTGAAGAGGAGGCTGTGACCCTGACTATTTCAGTAGAGCAGCAACCTTGAGCATTTAGGGTCTTCTACAACATCAACATTATCAACATTAGCTTCTGTCCACTGTTAGATATTTTACCAGAAAGTCATGTGCCTGTGATGTGAGCAGCACCTGCTCATGGACAGACCCTGCTAGGGTGAAGGCTAACGTTGATGAATTGCTTCAGAAGGAAAATTTGGGCTCATTAAACTTTCGTGGCTTCTGCAAAATTAAGCTTCCTAACACGACTGCTTGCAGATTCTACATCATGTACTTTTCTCAGGTATCTCAGCCTAAATTCCGAGTAACCCAACAGAACTGGATGAAATAACAGCATCAAAGCACAGAATCAATAACTAGAAAATGCCTTCACTACGGGTTTCTTTCGAGTAAAAGACTTTTAACAAAGACTTTTGGTCCCACTGCTCATCTCAGACACTTTGCAGAAAAGACCCCAGACCACAAATCCCCTCCTGTCCTACTGCAAAGCACTGCTTTCCTCATTATTTTTGGCCCTGGAGGTTCCTCTGCTGAAACACTGGAAACTGGCATCAATTGCTATTGGATCTCTGAGCAGTTTCAGAGCCACAACAATGTTGTTCACTCATCCTGCCTTACTTCCTGTCTTGTTTATTTGCCAGCTGCAGTCCACTCTGTGCAATTTGCCTTTCTTATTCATTCTGTCCTTTCCTTCCTTCTCAGAATCCTAAGAAGTTTTCCATGAAAACTTCCAATTTGATGCAATAAAAATGACACAGTCAGTTATATGAAACAGAAGCTACAATAAATAGTATGGCAACAAATTTTATGCACACAGAGAGAAAGATAACCCAGGCTATTTTACAGCCTGCAATAGATGGGAGGCCAGGGATGAGTCAACACTAAGGGAAGTGGGACAGATGGTTAAAACAAATGACTCTTGGGTGAATTCCTCTACCTGAGGAAAATACACTTCTGAGGAAAGATCCTCTTTATCATCTGAATAGCTAGTAGAAAAGAAGGAGAAGATAATTTTCTGCATGGCTCCATGGGGAAATTGCCATGTCTTCTGCTGGTTTATGTGTTACTCAGAGAAGCAAATGTAGAGGGTTACAAAGAATTAGTGTACCTTGGTTAAAGGAAGACATAAATCTTTAAGTAGCTCTTTTAGTTGGACTTACCAAGAGACTCATTGAAAAGAAACATAGTAGATAATGCAAATATACTTTAGGAAGGCTGATACACTGCCACTCGGAAAACTTAATGAGAATGGGGGAAGTTCTTAGAAAATATGATGGATAAACACTTACGTTTACAGATAGGAAATAAATTTATTCATAATGTTATATTCGCTGAAGTGGTATGTCTCTTGATTAGAATTAATGGTTTTTAATTTACACACCTGCAGTCATCCCAAGATTATTAAGGGGACACTGAACAACATGGGTGGTCAAAACAAAATTAAAAAGGGTTGTAAATATGGAAAGCTATTTATAATTTTAGAATGTTCTAGCAATTTTAAATCCATGCAGTATGAAATGGGCAACATTGCCAGCATCATTACTATTAAATGAGGGAACTAAATTCAAGTCCCGCTGAGACCCCCATTGGCATTGGCATTTGGAAGTAACTGCGGACACCACCTCCTTTTCTCATGCTTGGAGCAAGTGAAAAAAAGATCTCATTCATTCAAGTGAGTTCTAAGTCATTTTATTGTATCATCCTTTGACTCCTTTTTAATTTTTAAAAATTTTTTACTGTTTTCTATCAGACATGTGGGGCATGCCAACTTATTTAAATAGGCCCACTCTCCTGGTCCACTAAGTCATTCATTGCTTTCCACCATTTTTTCAAGGACTTCTGTCTGTCTGCACATCTGTTCACATCCTGAGTGTCACTACAGTGATTTTCAGCTTCAGTACCCCTCTGCTCTCACTTACCTGTGTGAACAGACTTTACTCTCACAGATCACAGCCTCTTTTCCAGTATTGTCTTCTAGTGACACAGATATTGGGTCCATGCCTAGATGGGCAGAGAGCAAGCCATATTTAAATAAAAAACTTATGAAGAATCATAGGGTCGTGAAAAAAGTTCTTATTTTTCCTCTTGTTCACAATCACAGCAGCCTGACAAACAGCAACTCAAAAAAAGCCTTTTTCTTTTTGCTAGAATTATATTCTCTGCCTGCAGGTGGCTCCAAATGATAAAACAAAGCACAAAGGCTGCAGATGACCTTGGTATTCAAATCATATTAAGAAATACACAATTTCAGCTTTGAGTAACTTCATTCTCTGCTTATGTCAGGCAGTGAAAAGGGCACAGAATTATTGCCTCAGCCATGGTTTCTGTTGAAAGGATGGTCCCTCTAACAAGTCAGGAGATGATGTTAAACACTGTCATATTGGGATTTTTTGGAATAGAGGGACTGAGTGATCTGAAAGATGAAAGAAGGAGGAGGGGGGAAGAAAAAAAGAAGCACAGTGTGTTCAGAAAAAGAAATATACTGTGAGATAAAACTACAATAATTTGAAGATGAAATGTACGGAAAACTGCGAATGAGAGAATTATTTGCGTCTATTCATCTCCGAGTTTAAACCAGCTGAGGATTCCCTGGTAATGATCTATGTTAACAACTTCTTCCACATTTTTCTCATCTTGAACAGAATGAGCCAAAGAGACGGAAAGGGTACTGTAGTTTACTAGAACCAAAAAGAAAAGCTGTACTGCTTTTTTTTCTGTTAGCTGAAAACAATAATCTTAACTGAAGAACAAAGTGTGGCTGCAATGAATCCAGCTTTTCCATTATACTGCAACATATACTAACCAAGACTCTGACCCCCCATTTCCCGGAATTATAACCACACATTTTATTTATTTTATTATATAATATTGTAAAACAAATAAGAATCAAGCTCTACCAGCTCTGTGATATGGTGAAATCAAGTTGGTTTCTTTTATTCTTAAGAGTAATAAAGTGTAGTTCAGATTCATTATAATATGACTATCAACTCTGTTTCATGCATGTTTTACAAAATAGAAAGTGGTCTATTTCTTCTTTGGTAATTATGTTAGTCTGCTTCATAAGTGAAGACAGGGTGGGAAAAGTTAGGTTCACTTAGGAAAATAATTCATGTAAGAAATGCTTTGAACTACCCTGTAACAACCTGAAAAAGAAGCCAATGTTAACATCGACTAGACAAATGCTGTTGGACTTTGAAATAATTAAACATTAGCATCATTCCTTCTGGAAAAGAAGAGTTTGAAATATTTCATCCTGCATGCACTCTTAAATGTTATATCTTTCAAATGCTTTCTAAGAAAGGGATACTCACAAAATTTCTTAAAATAGAATTTCAGGGCTTTAAGGAGCCCTGCTTTTATACACCAGCAAGTGTATCACATTTTTATTGAACAGTACACATTTTACAGTGATGTTTAGGTCAGTTAAACATTGTTAATTACAATTTTATTCTATCTTTAAGGCAAAAAAATAAAGTAGAATATTGCCAGTTACTAAAATGTAAAAGCTGTCATTCTCCATGGTCATTTGCTTGATAATAAAATTCACAGATGTGCTCACAGTATAAATATAAAAAAATTCTTATCGTTATAGCTCCTATTCAGTCAATGAGGAAAATTAGAGATCTGTTATTTCAATAGACTGAAATATAAACTATTCATGTATATTCTTTCATCAGTGTATGCACTTAATTCCCATTATTTTTATTGGCAGTAACACACTACTATTTGAAGGCACAATAAACTCCATAAAGTGCAATTAGCTGCTCAGTTTTGCTAGCGTCTTTCTACTCCAATATTTTAAAGTGCCTCCTCAACACTCAGAATTCCTCCCACTATGCAGTGGCAAACTAATGCCCAACTTGCCAGAGTAATGCTGATTGTTAGCGAAAATGGAAAGAGAGAAATTAGTCTTTTCCAGAAGTGTATTCTCAGCCAAATTCTGTTTGGCTACAGATTTCTGTAGGTCAGGAACAAGTGCAATGTTATCTGCACTCCCATGTATTTGATGGAGGAGGACAAGGATATTTCCCTTGATTCTCACTCAAGTAATAGGATTTCTGGAAATAAAGGCACTTACTCCTGACCACCTTTAAGTTACTGGGAGCCAAATCACTAAACATCAGTCAAGACACAAGAAGCTGTTTTTCTCCGTGGGGGCTGATTTAGAGTTAGGTACACTGATTTTCTCAAAGTGGGTTCTGCGAGAGCAAGGCTTTGTTACACTCTTAACAACAAATAAAATAGGAAATGCCTGTTAACAATCACACAGGCTAAGAAAATAATTCTGACAAAATTAATAAATACAGTTTCTCAAAACTAAAATCTCACTCTCTCTGCTGAATAAAAGCACAGCCAGTGAGAGAGTAGGCACAAGCCCTTCCTCTCCCTCTGCTCTCACTTAACCCCTTCATCAGGGATCTGGGAAATACCTGGAATCCCCCAGCTGCCATGCAAGCCAACTAATTTTGCAGGCATGCCAGGGAAAGAGCCTAAGCCTTCAGGCAGCTTTGGGCTTGTGTAGAGCCCCACTCTGCCATCCTTGCTCCACGCAGTGGCGGCAGGATTGGGTCAGTCAGACAGCAGGTTCTGCCCATCCACAGCTGGGGGTTAGATGGGCTATGGAGACACCCAACATGCAGGGTTAAAGAACAACCCTGAAAGGGTGTCCCAGCACATGGAGGATTCAGCAAAAGGAGTTAAAGTAGTTCCTGTCACACCAAATCATGCTGACAAATTTTTCTTGGACAGAAAAGACAGAGAATATCAAACCACACCGAAATAAAATAGCCATAAACAAATTTTCCACTAATGAAAAGTTCTAGAGGGAGAGGAAAGCATGTGCCCGGAGGGGAAGAGAGAACAGACTCATTATGTTTTAAAAGTGGCACAGATGAAGTCTTCACCCATATCTAATAGTGTAACAGCAAAATGCTCTTTAAAAATGCTGTGTACTTCAGCTACGTGGGGTTGGCCCCGCTCAGCTTTAGCACTTACCAGAGGCACCTATCCCAGCAGCAGAGTTGCCTCGGGCTCTCTCTTTTGGAGAGAGGCGCCTGCAGCCAGCAAAGCGCTCTGGGCGGAGATGTGCGCCACAGCCTGCTCTCACAGGGAGAGAAGCGCAGGTAGCAGCGGCACTGGCAGAGAAAACACAGAGGTTACAGCTCCTTGCAGAGAGCACAGGGAGGCACGGCGGGACTGCACTGGTCACCAGTCAGCTGGGAGCCGCTGGGCTTGCACATTCACCAGAGCAAGGGGATTGCGGAGATGGGAAGAACAGAGAAACTCAGCACGGGGACTGTGAGGGCAGGGGGAGGAGAGATGGAGGAAACAAAACTCATCTTGGAAAGACGCATGCTGCTGTGGCTGAGGAAAGGTGGTTTGGGTGGGTGGCATTCCATGTGAGAAATAACTCATGAAGGAGCAAAGCAGGAAGAGACCTGGAGGAGGCTGTTAGTCAGCAGGCCAAGAGCTACAGATCTGAAATAACATCAGCCACCGACACAGGCCAGTGAAGGTTCTGAGATGCAGAACAGCCTGTCTGGCTCAACAAAGTTCCACTGCTCCCCACCCCATGGATCACTGCTCCAGCTTCACATGAGGCATTCAGCTTCAGGGCCTACATTTGCAACCAACTACGGACAGGCTGGTGAGAGTGGTGACAAAAGCAGCAGGGATTAGCATGGGATTTTCAAGGAAACAGTCAACTTATTAACTTAAATTCGTCTGTCATGAAATGATTTAAGTGGGAAATATAACACTGACCCATGTTTGTGAAGGGATAAAAGAAAGAAATAAATTTAACACAAGCAAACAAATCATGCATTTAGACTGCAGGTAAGAGGAAAGAAAACAAAATAAATATTGGAACAACTTCCTACAGATTTATCTGCTCAGCTTTACCCTGCTGGTTTATATGTGCTCCCACCACTGTGCCATCTTAGGGGCAGTAAGCTCTGGAATAGACTCCCCAAGGAAAAGCAAGCCATTATCTCACTGTCAAGAACTTAAAAAGATGCCACAGGTTGCAAGAACACCATGAGAGTGAAAAACAGCAGGACTGCTGTAAAAGAAGTCCTAGACCACATCACAGGCTAGGACTTTGGTATCTAGAGTCATTATACAAAGAATAAAATTACTTCATTCTTACACACTGGCTGTGCCAAAGCAGGCTGTAAATAAATGGCAATGGCATTCCTGTTAGAGCACACTGATCAATTACTTTTGGGCAGAAAAATGATCAATAGACCTGGACAATCACTTCTGTGTGGAAATGGTTCTCATTGTTATCAAAAGGAAGGCAAATGACAGTGAAAACTCCAAAAATTACACAAAAGGTAGAATTTAAAGGCAAATTTCACCCTGGCACTAACTACGGCAAGAGATAGTGAATCTCAGTATGAAGTGGGTACCTTGACTGTCATTTTTGTCTGAGAAAACCTCTTCCTGACTCCCTGAAGTATGTCAGTACAGGTGTTATTGACAGGTGAACATACTAATGGGTATGCACTTGTCTAAACGAGTGCTAGCAAGGAAAAAAAAATGAAGAACAAACAGACTCAGAATGGTCAGAAAGGAAGAGAGACGGTAAGGAAACAAATTTCTAGAAATAGTTCTGAAGCACTCGATAATTTAAAAGTTGTGGGAGAATGCTGTCTGTGCAACTGTACTACAAAAATTTGAGGAGCAAGGTGCTCCACATTAAATTGAAATGAATTAATGATAGATTTTCAAAGAATTAGTACAGAGGAGACAGGGGAAAGCAGCAGTGTGTGTGCCAGTGAGCAAGTCTGGAATCCCTAAGAAGAGAGTAGATCTTGTTTGGGATTGGAAACACAGGAAGTAGCACATGATTAGTGGAAGTATCCAAATGTATGCTTTAGAAACCTATTTCAGACAAAAAGAATCAATGAGTCAGATTTAACTCTATGGAGAGTGCTCAGACAGTTGGAGAGGTCTACAATTCTAATGTACACACAGAAAGGAGACTGTAGTTACAGATCCACTCATATGGATTTCTAATAAAGGGTGAAAAATCTGAAGATAGGTTCCCTTGTTTTGCTCTAGCTGCTGAAAATGTGGGCACATATATTATTAATGGTTAAGACACACAGGCTGAGTAAATGTTGGACCCCAGGGAAATGATGAACACGATTCAGACACATGCAAACTCAGCATTAGTAATGACTTTGGTGGAATACAAACCGGTTCCAGTGCTCAGTGCCAATGGCACTGTTATGAAAATAAACAATTTTCACCCCTGAGTAGCAAAGGGCTTTCTCTAACACTTTACATATTTTTTTTCCCCTCAGCAGAGAATAAAAAGGATTTTGATAATTCCCAGGAAGCTCAAACATCATGGAATATTTGCCTGCTAGTGCAAGTATTTAACTGAGTTAAATAATGTCTGGTCCTTATTTTAATTCATACTAATTTCCACTGAAGACTCTACCCCTCTAATCCCACAGATGGAAGGAGGAAGAGAGATACTGAATGGGAAGGTTTTTGGCCAGGGTGTTAAATGTTAGAGCTCTATTCCTTCACCTTTGCAGCAATAACAATGCCTTCAGGCTATGGGACTTCATGCTATGGAGAGAGACTAGCCAGTAAATTTCCACATCTGTCTGTTCCTTTCTCCATCCTGGAGCATCCACTTTATGATTGCACATAGGGAGTCACTATCTACTCTCTGCCTACCCCAGCAATAAGTTAGGAACACCCCCAGAGCTGCATACAACAGGTTGGGCTTCCATTGCCCACAGCTGGCACAGAACTTGTCCCCGAAGTCCCAAGTAAGTCACAAGTAAGCATGCACAGCATTCAGTAGTTTGGTGGGTGCATGCAGGTGTCCCTGCCTGGAAGTCTGACACCAATAAAGAAGAGAAAGAATGGATATTGTTTACTAACCTTCTGCCTGAATGACCATAATTTTTTGCTTCAGATCAATTGAGGGATTCACAAGACACAACCTTGGCTCCTGCTTCTGAGTCATGCAGACTCCATTCTGGTTTACAACCATCCAGTTTCGGTCATACAGCAAACCCTGGTTTCCCACTGGCCATTCTGTAACCTGGGAAGGCATTAGGAGGGGGTACAAGGGTTTAAAAAATGTTAGCTGCATTAATAAATTCATGCTGAAAAGAAAAGAGGGGGGAAAGAATCCATGAATGACACTCATTGAAATCAGGAAAACTTGTGAAAGCCAATGTCAGCTTTTTGTAAGAGAAACCTTGATTGCAAATCAAAGATAAAGATATCACTGCACAAAGCTGACAAAACAAAATCAAATTACTCTGATTTGTTACATATTATCATACCGTTTAACAGAGCTATAAGAATAAACAATCTCTGAAACACTGAAAACTGTCTTTAATTTTATACTCATCCATTTTTAGGATCTGTTCCCCCAGCAATTTTCATTTAACTTACAAAGTACAGAAATTTTATGGGAGTTTTGTGAATTAAGGCAAAACCAAAGAAACAGAGAGCAGGAAAACTGTGAAATTCAAAATTCTGTTTTTCATAAAATGGGACCACTCTATCAATTAATCCATCTTAGAAAATCTCCACCACTGAAGCTTCTGGTTTAGCTGGGAGAATAATAGTTTCTTTAGATCCCCTTACAAAAATACACATTGTCTTCTTTGCTATCTGTTCTTCCATTACTTCTATAACAGTCTTTACATTCAATAGCCCATACAAGCATATTGTCCTTGCTTTCACGTACATTTTTCTGGTGAAAAGAACATCTGTTTCTGATGCTACACAGATGGTAATCTTGAAATCCAAAAAGGGAGCAATTTTAGTAATGCCTTTGGGTGGCATTAATATCTGCTTTCTTCTCCAGAATGTTAAAATATTAATACCATTCTTGTAATATAAAGCTGGCCATTTAAACATATTCTTCAGCTCACGTATGCTTTCTAGTCACAGTTGAATACGGAGAAAAGTTTACAGCTGAACTTGGTTGAATTCTTATAGAAAAGCTGAGCACATCTCACATGAATTAGCCGACAAAAGACTTTTACTTGAGTAAAAGATACGTCAAGCATGGCCTGATGCTCTGAAGAAAAGTATGTCTGGAAGCACTGGTTAGATTACTTCAAAATCACATTTTTGTTTATCATGTGATCGACCCAAAACTTGACAGAACCCAAAATATCTCATTCTTAAAAACTTTTCCTGTTTTTATAAAAGCCTGCAGCAGCAGTTTGACACTGACAGCCTGACTATAGAAAGCTGAGGGCAGGCATGCTAGAACTGAAAATTTGAAGCATCAAAGTTGAACTCAAAATAATTTTGCCACAGTGCTACCAATTATATTAGATACAGAAAATGGAAAAAAAATTTAAGAGAAGAAATGTGTTTTATCAACCTACTTCATTTATAATATTATTTGCCAATTTTTTTATGCAAGTGTGGATGAAAAATTCAGTGATAAATAGAAATTTTGAGTCTGACAGTGTCAGCTGAAATCACATTATCCAAGTACCTCAAACTGTCAGCACCTCAGTTATGTCAACCTTTGCCCTGTCTTTTTTAGGAGAGGAATCATAGCCCTAAGACTGCAATATCAGCTGGAGAACACACTTTTGTTCTTAGTGGAAATTATTCTTTGGAGAGACCAGCATTTTTGGTTATCCTGTATAATTAGACTACAAAATGCATTTGAACAGCTGGTGATCATCTGAGAGCTGCAAGAATTTCCTGCTAACAAATCTCCCTTTCAAAAAAAGAAGATCATTAATTGGTAATACATCCTCATGTGAATCCAACAGATCTTTACAGGATTTGCAAGATACAGAGATCAGAATAAACTAAAAAAGCAGAAAAATAGAAAAAGAGCACAAATGTTCTTAGCTCCCTATTGTAACATTCAGTTGTCTTGCTTCCACTTCAGGATAGCAGTCTTATTCAGGAAACAGCTTAAGTGTTTGCTTACCCCTCCATGGAAGACAAGAGGTTTTATAAGCAAAACAAAACCTCTCTTTAGTCAGAGCTTCAGGTAGTTCTTACATGCTGACAGGCATTAAAGGGTAAGCCCAGCAAACCAGGTAGCAGATATTTGGATATAATCAACACCTTCCACTCAAAGTACCTCCCACAGGTCCAAAATAATGGCGATTAACTCCATGCTTCACTCACATCACAAATGTGATGCAGCACGTGACTACAGGTCCTCAGCCCATTCTTCCCCTTTCCTCTGGGTATTTGCCATTGTAGTGAGAGTCACACACATGCCCTGAAGTGAGTCCCTGTCCACGGGACATCCCATAGATGTCCTCTGTGCACTGTCAAGTGCCCAACTCCCTCTCCACTTTTCAGTTCACTGTATTGCACATGTTGCTAGGACCCTGATAAAGAAAGTTGCAACAACAAAATAACTGTGTGCCCTGCCTTGGACGGAGAGTCACAGATGGCTCTGAACAGCCGGAGCTGATTTGTTGCTAATACTGACACTGGAGATGAGCATGGAAGAACACATTCATTTATTTTCTCAGCACTTAGGCCTGTGGCCTGTGCAGAGCATATCCTGCCCTTATTTCAAAGAGGCTGAAGGGGTTGTTAAATGAAGTAAAATAGAGCAGGTCAGCATACGTGACGGTGAGCAATACTGCATTGTATAGCTTGTAACGTGATTCCCTGAGGTTGCCTGGCCATCTCTGGCTCCTGAGACAGATTAAAAGTGGGAGGACAGAAGGAAAGCAGGGAGAGCATGGTTTTACTGATAGATACCAGCACACACGTTCATTCCAAGCATGGCAGGTGATGATGCATCCCAGCATCATTCAATGTAAGGTCTTCTCTACCTGTCCCAAGGATCATTGCATAATACAGCCAGTACTTGGGATTGTCCTATCTGCTTTAGTCCATCTTTTCTTATCACAAAATAAAAATAGCCACCGCAAAAACACGTGGGGTTGTTTGGTTGGTTTTTTTTTTATTTCAGAATTTTCTGTAAAACATTTTGGGCTGCATTTCTCCCATAGTTCACAGAAATGTCATCATGAAGGCTAACACAGTTTTTGAACACATTAAAGAAATCACTGAAAAGGCTTTAAATTATCTAAGCTTAAAAATATTAGTGGTCTTACATATACTTTATCCACTGATCACTAGGAATTTGCATTGTATTTTAAATTAAAAGCTAGTTTGTCTTCTCTGTTGAGATGCAATTTTTTATACTCTGAAATCTACTGCAAGAATAATAAAGTTATTAATTAGTTATTAGTTTAAATTCCTAACCTCTTTCACTGGGCATATTGCATTATATAATTATGCAAAAGTCATTGACATGAGAGATGTTCCTGTTTAAAAATGCATGTCTAAAACACATTTTTATGTTGGAAAAAAGAAAGTGGTCTGGGATAGAGGTTACTCCTCTGCTTTTCTCCATTAAATAAAATAATGGTATGGCAGAGAAAACACATTTGAGAAATTGAGTTAGAATATTCTGCCCTCTGCTTCCTGCACCATGTGTACAAAATCCATGGGACAACAGTGGATAGGGATTGTCCTGTGGCCAGGAACAATCTATAAAATGCTGCAGAAACCACCCAACCTGCAGTGAGCTGACAATCTTCATGCCAAGTTTCATCCTCGCAGCTGCCAAAGCACTCTGCACTCTCCTTTTCTCTGGAGGTCAAGAACCTCTCACACTAAACCACTTAGAATAGAACAGAGAAATCAGAGTTTAGGAGAGGAGGAGATTATGAGACTCTAAAGAGGAGATCAAACAGCTGTGAGTTTGCACTCACATCCTCCTCAAGTTTGTCCTCCTGCCACTAATCATCTATCCTGCAAACAGGAAGTCAGTGGGCAGATTTCACTGGCAGATGGGCTGGGTTCTGCACACACGGTTAGCTGGAATTTTCCACTGCACATATTATTTTAGGAAAACTCAAGTGATCATGTAATTACAATGAAGTCTAGTTACTATACACACTAAAGATCTGACCTCCCATACCAGCTGGAGGCCTGCACTTGAACCTACAGATCTATGGGCTTCTGATCTCAAGTATCAGAGTATCATGAAGTGAATGAATTTACTATAGCTCAGTGTTAAAACCACTTTTACCTTTTCACTTTGGCTAGCTGAGAGTTACCCTATAACTGATAAACATGGAGATCAAATTTTTAATTGGGAAAATACTGTTCTAAATTTCCAGGAACTACAAAGCATCTAAAGCTAGTTTAGATTTAAAACAAGACACTGAATTTCAATTCTTGGATTCCAGTCAAAGACTAAAGAAACTACAAGCTACAGGATTACTACTTCAGAAGGTTATGAGTTTCCTGAAGTAAGGAGATAATATAATGCTAAGTGTGAAGTCTGTATGAAAAAGACCACTAAACAAATGGCAAAAGAATAGTTTTGCATATGATTCAGTCTTTTCAAGATAAAGACTAGAGATTCTGGTATAATCAACATTTTAGAAGGCAAAATGATTTTCAGGATTTGATTCCATTTAATTGTGCTAAGGTTTCTTCTCTAGCATGCCTTGCTTCAAACTCCAGTGCATGCAGCATGCGTTGTTTTCCTGTTTCAAGGTGATACAGGCTGAAGTTGCAGTAATGACATATAAAGACTATATATATATATATATATCTATATATATATATATATATCTATATATAGATACATATTGGAGGTTAGTGCACTCTGCAGTTAGCTAGGATCTGAGTCCTGGCAGCCATGGCTTCCTATTCTACTCTTACCCATTGGCAAGAGACTAAGCCACTTGGTGATTTAGAATGGGATTAACTGAGTTTTAAAGTTCATTTTACAAATGGTGGGCTGTAAGTCGGCATTTTTACCTCTTCTACAGGCAGACAATGAGATTGGCAGATCTTTCGCATGCTGGTTATAAATGTATGACAAGTCTAGAAATGCCAGTCAAACTTTTGGGAAAAAAAGAAATGAAGAAAGTCTGGTGGACAGGAAGAAGGTCACAAAAGCAAACATACTTTTTGTGGGGATATACTTCAATATGAAAAAACCCATGAAAGTCAAAATACTCTTTTGACTTCAACTCCTGGCCTGGTCTCCCAATGCAGTAAAAGCTCTTTCCCAGTGGATTTGTTAGGTCAACTTCTACTGTTCTTTCATGCACTCATGTATCTCCTATGAACCACAGGGAAACCATGTGGAAATGCATAAAAAATAATTTTTAAGAAGAGGAGGAGAAGAACTAAATGCTCTTTATAGTAAAATTCCAGTCCCTTCCAATACCATACACTCAATCCAGTATTTATTTAATTTTCTGTTACTCTTTGGCAATACAGGCTCTGACAGTACTTAGATTACAGTGTTCTAATGGGGCTGAGGCTTTGTCATAAAAAAAATCAAAACAGACTTCAAAAATTACTCTAGACATGCAAAATTAAACCTCATAAAGTAGTTGCAGTTTTTATATCTATTTTTAAATTATTCCGATCAGCTAGTGTTAGCTGCATAATCCTAGTTGCCTTGGATTCCTCTTGCAGTCAATGAAAAGAAACAGAAAGATCCAGGAACAACTTATTTCTTCTACTGCAGATGCCTATTTTATGATAAAATGAATAAGCAGGTATCCATCTCTCACTGCTTACAGAATAGTGTCTAACTGTAGAGGTGGAAGCTGAGGTAAGGTGAGCCCTGTTTTCACTCTGGGCCCATTAACACATGCCTGGCACAAGCACTATGCATGAGGCATGGGGATTTCCCCCCTTCCAATAGAATTGCAGTCCTGTCTGCCAGGGAGTACCAGGTTTGTGTGAATTTATCACCTAGAGCTATTTCCCCTCATAGAGCTTGAAGAGGAGAAACCTGGCTCAGCTTGTGGGGAAACATAAGCTTTCTTTCATGCTGAGGTATGTCTTACCTGCTCCTGGGCACAATCACTTCAAAGCCTTCCTAGTGCTGAATGTTGTGGCATGTATCTCACAACACCAGCCTACATGTCAAAAATAGAATTTAACCCAAAGGCATCCGAATACTGCCTGTGTATTTCAGCAGCTTCTATACTGGGCTTCTATAATACAGCTATAAAAACTGCAACGCTTAAACAAAGGTTAAAAAATTTTCACATGAAATGGGCAATTAATTTGATTTTCTAAACAGTTTGATCTAGTGGGAGGTTAATAAGGGGTGGAAATTGTTTTTTCGGGTCTCATTTAATGCTCAGGATTGTGCCTCTGAATTAAAGACATCATAAGCCAACCCAAGTTTAAAAAGACAGATGTTTTGTTGATCATTTAATAGTGTTTAATTGCCCAACCTCTCTGCATTGAGAAAGAAAATAAACCAAAACATGATCAAATCAGCCAAAAACCCCTATTTAAAATGCAGGGGATTCATCACTGGATTTGACCCCAATTTTCTCTCAGATGTGAGACACTGACCTACACCAGTAAGTTTTCGTAGGGAAGTTATACCATTATTGACATTCATTAAATCACTTCCCAGTATGTTACTAAGCAGAATGACATTCTAGGTCATGTGTGGGCCATGCACCTATTTCATCATGCATTATTTAAAAAAAATAAAAAAAGTCACAGCTAAGGTGATGATATTATTAACTTGGTAAAAAAGCAATTAAAATCTTCAAAGAGTGAACTTTCAAATAGTGCAGCAACACTTAAATGTCATATTTCTGTTGCAAATGTATTTTTAATGATAACATTTCTTTGTAATGTAAATCAGTCGCCTCTCAATTATAACATGTTAATCAAGTTATTCCTCAATTGCTGCCTACCCATCAATGCCTACGAGTCCATCAGATGTCATTCTGTAAAAGCATACTAATTACTTGATTATATTTTAGTCAAGTTTTGCAAATCCAACTATTTTCTTCAAGACAGCATATTATGTGCAGATTTGCCTGCTGTGGGGGAGGCGAGAGCAGAAGACACATTTGTCTCCCTGCCCCGTAACTTCAGCCTAACTGAAAATCCTTCAAGGTAGCCTAACATGTAGGACTTGATCCCAGAAAATGGAAAAAAGGAAGCACAGGCACCCACACACTGCTTCCTAGTATCTCATACATGTGTGTCTGAGGAAAAACACAAGGCTGAGCTGAACAAATACTTCCGAATGGTTCAAAGCACGTACCTCAAATGCGGAGCAGGATTTGATTGGGTAGAGGTAAATTTTGGCGACAGTGATGGGCTTGCCACCCTTCCTACACGTTGGCACTGCGGTCTCAGAAACAGCTGCCCTTATGCTTTCTGCCTCAGGCTCCAGTGGCTGCCAGCTGCCAGTTGTCTCTGTCTCAAATGGATTATTCCTGAGTTCTCCGTCCGAGATTTGCAGGGTTGGAGACAATTTATCTGCATTGTTAAAAGAAAGGTGCTCATCTTCAACAGACTCTGTGGTCGGCTTTGTAACAGACTGGAAAGGAATCTCAGCGTCCGATTTGGAGAGTCTAGTGGCTATGATGAAATTCAAAAAAGTCTGTGCATCTTCAAAAGAAGACATGTAGCCAAAGGATATTCTCACAGAACCAGTGGGACGTCCATCAACTAGGTCTATATTATCTCCACAGACATGGCCAGCCTAGTTTGAAGTAGGAAGAAAACCAGAGAGCTGTTATGACACTTTGCTTTATTTCTCTCTAACTTTACCTAGTTATTAATGAATCTCTTAATTCTAACCTGAAAAACTGTTGTAAAACATCCAAGGTTAACTCATGAACACAAAGAAAAAATGTAGAAAAAACCTTCAATCATCTTATGATTTACTCAGACAACAAAGATAATTTTTCTTGTCCTATTCTACTCTAGGGGAAGAGATACTTCTCAAAAGCATATCAAAAATCTCAAAAAGGTTGTATGTCTCTTGATTGTTATCTAGGACAGTCTCCAGGGATATTCCAGTCTCACCTGCATAGTTCACTGGGATTTAAACTGTGATATTATGTTCAGGTAAGTGAACAAAGCGTGAGTCAGATGATTTTTCTGGAACAGTTTTCTTGATATTCACTGTCAGAAGAGTTCCATTTTATACCATCAGTGGCTTATTCATGGCTTGTGTTAAATAGTCCAAACAGCAGAGAACTAATTCATCTGGGATGTCAGCAAAGCAAAGACTTGAATCTAGAGCTCAGACATCCAAAGTGACATTGGAATACTCATCATGTCTCTCTTGCTGATCCAGTCAGCACATTGCTTTCAGGATGGAGGGAACTAGTCTTTCCTCTAACACTTCCTCCTTTGAAGAGCTCAAGTTTCCACTTGAAAAACTTCTGTTGAAAAATTCCTTGATTGCCCTATAGTGACCTCCATGTACATACACATCTTATACATCTCTCATGTAAGACTCTATGGAAAACTCTCCCTTAAGGGCAAAAGTTTCTCATTCTTTAAGTGAGTCAGTGAGTGCTGCCACTCACCACCAGTGAAGCAAGCTAGAGTCCCCTTTGTTCATCCATTTAATATCAGCTCACCAGTGGACATAAGATTTAGTCCTAACTCAGCATCTTATTCCCTAAGTGCAGCAGCTGTTGGGTTTTTTTCTCAGAATTTAATTTACTTACACATTTCTGTTACATTAAAAATGGAAGTGTGAATAGTTTGCTTACATGAGGCCTTTTTTTAAGCAAGAAATGTCACCGTACAGTGAACACAGATGCCATTTATGCAAGGAGAAATAAAAACCCTACATCTATGTCAAAGCATGCAACACAGTAGTAAATATTTTAATACAGTGTGATGTAGGTTTTATCCTTGACAACAGAGCAGAATCAACATTTGCAAAATTAGGTTGCATCTGTTAATATACCCTTCTGTAACCCTTCTGCCAAATATTGCTTGATTGACTGAGGAGAGAGGTTCCTGCTGTGCAAAAAAGTAAACAAGCTCCTACATAACATTCTAAGAAAACTAACCACACTTCTCCAGGGACCCTTGAGGACAAAAAGTCCTCCCTCACAGCCATTTTATCATGTAAATCTTCATCAGCGAAGGAAGAACACAGACAGCGTCCTGGGAAAATAGGAAACTGAAGTATATGTGCAAATAATGTGATAAAAGATGCCTTCCTCTACACAGTAATGTTGTCAATAACTCATCCTGATCTTTCTAAAAGCACTGAAAAAAATGGAATGTCCCAAAATAATGACTGTGTAACTGTACCACCTCATTATACAACCTTCGGCAGATTAAGTGTCTCTCCATAAATTTAACTTTGGCCTATCCCCACTTAAATGATACAGATCTAAAAAAAGTCACTCACTCCTTAGCAAAATCCTCCTTGTATAAGGAGATCCAAGAGCATTGCAGGTAGTTATTTAGCATTTTTCACTTCAGCAGAAGGGTAGACCCTTTTTTGCTTTCTCAGAGGAGAGAGCTTCCATGGTACATCAAACCACCATTTTGCCAAGGAAAGTATTGAAGAACTGCAGCAGCCTTTAAGAACTTGTGCTATCAGTCCTGCGTGTAAATGTGTTTGCAAAATTATCTGTATGTCTCTGTGAAATTAAAAGGGAGCTATAATATCATTACAGCCATTAGATTTTTCTATTTTTACCTTTTGAAGAACACCATCAATAAAATTTTTGATTGTTCTGAATTAATTTACTGTAATTTCAAACTCTGACAAATATGCAGACAGGAAGCCTCCTCCACTTCACTGTAATACATCCTGCTATACATCTTTTAATGATAGCTTATGGAAAACATTAGTAATCTTGAAAACAGTCTTTACATTCATATTTTAGCAATCTAACACACCCGTAACCCAAGTAGGTGTCATCTAAATTTACTTCATTCTCTGAGATTCACTGCGTATTTGACTCTATTGTTTCCTGTACAATTTGCATATGTATTTTAAACTGTAACACCCAACACCAATAGGTCTACAAGACTTGAACATTATTATGTACAACAATTAATTAAGGATACTTAAAGGAAAACATGAGAGGAATTGTCCGGGAACTTCTCTTCTGCTGGAAGTCTGGATATCATGCAATTCCAAAACCAAAAAGAAGCCCCAATTTCCTATTTCCCGTGAAATTATAACAAGCAACACATACTTCTCTGGGTCCATCAAATGAATTTGTTTCAATACCTCATTTCAATGAACTGAATCTCAGTTAATTTAGTTTTTTAACAAGGCAAGTGATTTGAAAGTTCATAGAAAGAAAATCAAATTTGTAAAGCCACAGAGACTCAAAACTGTGGGACATGATACACTTACTTTAGCTTTTAAACTCTTCTAATCACACTCAGAAACTAACCTGCAGGTTCCTTTGGATGTCCTCATTGCTCATGCCCAAATGCATCTGGCAGGCTCCCGTGTTACAGAAGCAGCCTGTGCGAACATGTATGTTGTGGAGACTGGCCATGTTGTCCACCTTCCCAATTCAGCAGAAGATACAGGAGAAGAATGAAAAATAGACATTTTATAGTTGTGGTCAACAAGATACAATGTTTTAAAGGTAGAAATCAATGGAGATGAATGATGTCTCTAAACAATTAACAACTTACTGTAGCTTTTACCCTTCACATACAGATTTAGTATTTTCCAACTTTGTTATTTCAGCTAGAAGAACACAGTGGTTAGAAGTAGAGATGTCTACCTTAGCACTGAGAGACTACTACACACAAAACACCCACAATCAGGTCTTGATCCTATAAATGCCAGTACATCTGCTGAATTTTAAACCTGTGAACAGGTTTATTCACATCAGTACTGCTCATTACAGACCTGCAGCCAGGTGTTACTCAGTGTCCTGACAGAGCCACCACCTGCAGCTGCATCTGAAGAGACTGAAGAGAAGCCTGGGGCACCTTTTCAGGTAGCTAAAGAAAACCTTGTGCTCCAAGGATCTGAAAATGCAAGTCCTCGTTATAGAAACTGATGGCATCCGTGGGATTTTGGCACACAAGTGCTGGAAGAATCAGCCCCTCAGTAAGCAATAACATCTGCCAGGAAAGGGAATGAACTGGAAAGTCTCCTTGAGTCTTGCACATACAACCACCCAATCTACCAAGTCTCTGGTGCATTTCCTCCTTGTGCTGTTTGGTATTACACCACTTCTTCATCATCCACTAAATAATGAATGGGCAGAAATACAATACTTGATGACAAACTAGCATGAATAAATGATGGGAAGGAATGAAAATGATGTGCAAAGAGAACAGAAGAACATGCCCATATGTTTCTCAAAAGGAGACATATATATGCAGGAGGACAGCACTGCAAGGGATACGGATTGTCAGGGTTTCATAGCACAGCTAAGGAACAAGGCAAGCACACCACAGGGATCCTCTTAGCACAGCTAAGAAACCATGGAAGCTCACTGCAGGGACCTGGAAGTGCTTTATATTGATTTCAAAAAGCAACAGCAGCAGCTGATAAGATTAGCTGAGCTACCACTAGTTTTTTCGAAAAATGATGAACATTCCTGGTGAAGACTGCAAGAAAGGACAGCCAAATGCATGAAATCTGACTCCACCTCTACCACAGGCTCCCAGAACAACCTTGCACAACTTGCATTAATCCCTCTCTGCATCTGCTCCTTTTCTATGAAAGGAGAGCTGAGAGCTCTGTGAATGACCACCCTGCAGACTCAGGAGACTCCACTGTACCACTGACAGAATCCTCCATGCAGGAAGCTCGGGCTCAGGTGGATGCACAGCAACAGCTTAGCCTAAAGGAGCAGGAAAGGGAGTGTCAACCAACTCATACTAACCACTTTCCTAACTGTGAGCTCATGCTTTGTCTGAGGTATCAATATAAATGTTCAACATAGCTTTTGTAGCTGGCTAAATCTCTATTGGCTTTTATTATTTTTAACATAAGTTCCCTCTGTACAGGATAATGGCCCAATACATATACCAAACATTTTCTGGTATAATTCAGTCTATCCTCTGTCTTGACATATCAATTTTCTATCTTCTGACATCTCTGAGTTTAACTGTGTAAGGTGCCAAGCACCTTTAAAGTCACTATCTCAGTAGCTGGAAAAAACAAGCCTTCTGTAAGAACTTACTCCATGCTGAAGTAATTCAACCTAAATAGTATTTAGCTCTGCTAAAAGAAGTTGAAACAGAGTTCTTGTTCTTTTTTCATGTGTGAGGCACAAGGGTCTCTGCACAAAAATGTGCTGTATACACAAAAACTCTACATTGCTATAATGCACAAGTTCTCAAGTTCACATTTAAATATGTTCTGCACCACCAGTTCAGTTCCAATTTGTCCAGTTCTCCAACAGAGATATAATCAAAATAACTCCATATATACAGACTTGGAAAGCAGAGAATACAATCAGCTCCAAGATCCCTGTTGATGATTAATGCCTTGGAGAATATCTTGTGTTTAAAGCACGTTTCCCAAATTGAAGTTTTAGTAAAAGGCATCTGTTGAGAGAGACTCTTGTAGTGTCTCTAGCTTTGTTTTGTCAGAAGACTTCAATATGGGAACAGTGACATTTTCTTGACGTCTTTTTTCATTTAGATGAGAACAGTTGTCATTCTGCCGTAGCATGGTTTGTCATGGTGCTAGTGACTTGTGGGCGGATCTGTCATTCTGTTAATGATGACAAGCAAGGCAAAAATCATGACATACTCCACTACTGAAATCGTACAGTTTGAGCTTATTTACTCAGTATACAAAAAGCTTTAAAATATATAATCTTTTGACTATTAATACTTTTTAAAAGAAACCTTCCTGGGGCAGCCTTTTTAGTCAAAATGTATATGGTGTAATGAAGTTTCCATGACACATCTTCAAGGAATTACAAACAAGATTTTAAAAATAATTATTTATTTTTGTCAAATAAATTATTACTGTTCTTTAATGAACAGTAGTTTCATTCTAGCCATGCAATCCAATCCTCTTGTACAATAATACTTTAATTATAATATATATTAATCTGTACATTAGACAAGGACTACTGAGACATAAAAACATGATCATTAGAGGAATATGGGAATTGTGATTCAGGAAAAAAAAGATAAGTTATGAATAGCTTTAGTATTAACTGAAGTTCATTATCACCAATATGATAATGTGCACAGATCTTGGGAATGCAATGCACACTTTTCACTGGAAACAATGACACCATGTAAAGAAGCAGTAAAGGCAGCACGGCTTTATCTGTCCCTTGAATAGATGCTTGGTTTTCCCTTGGACATATGTTTTGATTTCTTCTCGTTTAGTTTCACCCTAGAAATACACTACTTGGGGAGTTAATTTAATCTCTCTCTGCAGTGCTACCACATAGCAAAACAAATAGAACATAAAACATCTGTTACAGTTATTTCAATGAAGAAAAGCTTCCCTAAATAAAACACATCTTTAAAATTGCCATAAGGAGCAATAATGGATATTGGGTTCAGGGTTATGAAATACAGAACATCACTTGCAGCTCTGTCTGTAACAGCAGAGGCTGGCTTTTGGGAGCTGGGAATGCGTTCATCAATGAAGGCACAGAAGCATGAATGGTACTAATGATAAGTACACAGCTTAATGTACTTGGATTGTCAGTTTTGGTGATTCCCTGGGTCTGACATTTGGAACTATTGTGCCTTGGTCTTTTAGAGATTAAAGACTACAATTAAACTGCAAAACAAACGCAGAAATCTTGCAGCATTTTTACTGATTTCAGTCAGTGAGGACATGGTAATCAAGCCATCATGCTATCTTAGAGTCCCTTCTAACTCTCAGAGCCCCTTGGCATTCATTACTTTTTCTGAGGCTCTTTACTGTGAGCCTGGCCCTGTAGGTTGCTTCACACCCCAACACTTCTGATGTCACATTGTCTTAATTTTTGACAAGCAAAATGTGCTTTTCACACTTCCAAGCCACGGCCTTCAAATTTAATAAAGATACATAAATGAAGTTCGCCTAAACCAATTTTTTGAAACTGTTACTTTTTTTCCATCAGTGAGCTTTCCTTCAGCATTTCCAGACTGATCAAATGCTCACATTTAGGTTTTTTTCATAGTGCTCTATCTGGTAAATAATTTTTTTTTTTTTTTAATATAAAAGATATTGAGGTGGAGAGCTTTCCCCCCTCCTCACTTTAATGCATTACCCTACTGTAGTCCCCTCTTGGAAATTTGGTATTTTAGTTGACACTCATCAGCTGGAAGGTTCTGAGAAGAAATGAGATTCTGGTGTGTTCTGCTTTCCCATTCCCTGTCACACAATTGCACTGGTGACTTCTCTGCATTTGCTAAATGACTGACTTCTGCTGTGCATTCACTTCAGGGCCCCTGGGGCACTCAGTGAAAGCTGTAAGCTTTTCTCTGGCTTCAGGTTCCATTGTAATAAGTCTGAGAATGATACTTGCTGGAGGTACGTATATGCTAAATGAGAGTAAAGATTTACAAATAGCACATAATTTTGCATTATTCCTAATCAGTTAAGTCTAAGACTTTCACTAAGAATGATGAATGCTTTAGAAACCCCTGCTGAAGTCATTCCCATAGGATGCAATTCTGTAGCTCTTATTCAAGCAAGTAGTTATTTGTGTAAGTTATCTCACTGAGTATCACAAGAATTATTCACATGAACAAAGGAAATTTTTGTAATACATCATGAGGTGTTCTGAAAAAAAATCATAAAATTCAATACTGGCAAGTACTCTCCTTCAGGAATTGGAATTAGGACTTCTCATTCTACTTTCTACAATGCCAATGCCCAAATATCAGAGCAGTTTGTCTGTCTGATGGATTTGCTCATTACAAGAATTTCACTGCACACCACTGATGGCTGGTTATAAAACAGGCTTCATGACGCTGTTCTCCACATCCACTGGTAAATTAACTCACTGATTCATGGCATGGAATTGGAGAGAAAGTAAGCTAGCTCTTTCTGTCATCCAGCATTTGACTGTGAAACGCTGTTGCTGATGCAAATGCATACTTAATCTTGTTTAATACAATTTAATAAGAAGTAGGTCAGAAGAAAAAAAAAATCAGTACTTGTTTCCAAATCATTTAGTGGGGGGGAAAGCATTTTAGTTGAGTTACAGTATCATTAACTGTTTGAACTGCATGGTTTTCTGCAACAAAGGCATTTTTTTCCATCTCAGAGAAATAACTTCTCTGTGGGCAGATTCCCTCAGTATTGAGGAATCTGATCCTCTCCTCCTTCTTGCCTCTCTAGTTGTTGACAATGGTTTAAATTAACCGAAAAGAGGATGTATATCTCTATTCAGTCTTCATCCATTCATTGCTTATTCTGACCAAAATCCCTTTGGTAGAAGGCAGTGAAGTATTAGACAGAGATATTGAAATTTACTGAAATTGTCAAGTTCAGTGTCCTGATAGTATATATGCCATCTTATCAGGAAATTTGCAGTCAATGTGATAATCTTCTTGGCTAGTTTTAAAGACAGTCAAATAGCAGGTAAGATTGCATGGGAGAGAAGCAGGCTGGAAACATTAGCATAATTCAGAATATGCAGGTTGCCACTCTGCAGGCACTCTCACTTAGAAGATGCCATATACATAGTGAACTGCAAGTTCTTCATGCTTAAAGGAGTAACAATAATTTTACATTTCTGAGAACCAGAAGCTAGAAGATTTCTTGGGGATGGGGTGGCTATAAAAAAGAAATGAAACAATGAAACACAGTCTTGTTAAGGGATGACCTAACATTTTTTCAACTGCTTTTTTCTTTACTTCTGTATATGCAGCAAATTTGGCATGGACTTATTAGAACATATGTAAACTTCATGAGTCCAAGATCTAAGTATGTGCAACTGAACAGACTGATGAATAGGCTAAACATCTTTCTTTCTTTGATTTGGTATCTTAATGGCCATAGGTGTCTCCAATCAATGACACTTTGTCTTCCATTTTTTGTGGGTTTTTTTCCTCCAGTTCAAGCTGCATTCACTGACAATGAAAACCTGGTTTGCTAAAATGATATCAGGCAACAAATGGATTTCAGGAAGAAAGCAAAGTAAAGGAACTCAAGCCCTCTGTGGTTTCTTAACTGACTTCAACAAAGCATCCTCTTGTGAGTCATAGAAAACCATCTGTATCTGTACATCCCATTGAGCATCCCCAGCTATTTGGTAGGCTAAAGGCTTTTGGTCAAACTGCTGCTAGTCAGTAATGTGGAAGCCAGAGGAAAACCACACAGAAGACTAAGCTATAACTCATATCAAGAGGCATAAAAGGGGAATGTAGCAGACTAATACAAGTGGAAACAATGCCTAGAAATAAAAATGTGCAGTGCATGATACTGAAAATCTAGTGAGATAGGTTTAATTCATGTCACAGTCAAAATCTTCTCCACCTTTTCCTCTTTCTTTTAAAGCAGTTAAATCCTCTTCTGTCTGTATTTAACCCCTGAAAACAGGGATAATAGAACACAGGGAGGTTGTGGGGTCAAAATCTCACATTACTTTAATTACAGCCACAGGATCCTATACAGTAGTGTGGAGGGGTAGAGGGGTGTGGGGGCAGGAAGAAGAGTAATAGAGAACAAGGAAGCAGAGTAGTAGAGAAGGTGGGGCCAGACTCTTTTGTCTTCAAAGGATTCAGATGGTGGACTGAAACTAGACACCGCATGCATTCAAAGGCAGCTGATCTGCTTTTACCAAGATCAAGGCAAAGAGAATCTAGTGGAAGCTGTCAAAAGTGCAGTTCTTTTCCTGCTACCATGTGCTTTCTTTTCACATTTCTCCCATATGACAAGGTCTGTAGTTTAGAGCCACAGTTTGGCCCTGTTAGCAAACAGAAAATATTTAGCCTCCCTCATTCATCTCAGATTCTTTCATCTGAACAACTATGAGCATCTTTCTTTTATCTCCTTTCGTTTCCTTAGCAACGTGCAAGGACACTCCAGAGAAACAGGGTCTGGCAACACCTTCAGTCTAGTCTTTCATGAAGCTTTCTAACCTTGATCAGCTCTGATGTGCAGTTTAATAGTAGGCAATTTCAAGCAGACTAACTCACATGTGTCTTTGTCCCCCTGAAATGAGCTATTACAGAAAGAACTCAGCCTGTACTCTGTCACTACTACCTCAGCGAGAAGAGAGCTTCATTACCTACCAACTAGGTCTGCATTTCTCACACTGAGCCTCTGAAATACAGCACCTCCTTACGTTCAGTCAGTGACCCCTTACCTAGATCAACAAAGTTGCCTCCTATATTGTGAGCTCCTTTTTGTAAGGGCTGTCTTTGAGCACCCAGTGCCACGTCATGAAAGCAAAGATCCGGACTGGAATGATTTCTTGCCAGTTTGAAGCAATAAGGTGTCATTTATTGACATGCCAGTGTGGTTTACTGCACTGCTGCTATCTCCCTGGTCCAAGACATCCACAGCACAACTGGAAACTAATTGGAACCAAAGAAATCAGTATATTCAGTTCAACAGGAATCTTCACAACAATCTTTTTGTCCTTATCATCCTGTTTGCATTCTATTGTGCTAGTCCATCTGCCATTCCTGGCTTCCTGAAATCAATGGCTAAATCCATAGCTAAAATCAATAGTGAGTAATCACCTCAGCAATTTTTAGGTAGCTATTGGGAAGATGGCCAAAAATCCCATTAAGCAAGTTATAGAACACTTTTCTTTCCCTGACTCATCAAAATTAATATAATGAGTGGTTATGCTTCTAAAAGCATTAGTGTAACTAGCTCAGAGTCATATGACCATTGCTGCAAAGACATTCTTAGCTGGAATTAAAAAATTGGATTTCCATTTTCTGTGGCCCAGATGAAAAAATGCTTCACTTACAAAACTGAATTATTGTTTTACACAGAAGTAAAAAGAAACAGATGGAAAAAAAACCCCATAAAAGGATTAAATACGAAGAACAGCAAAGATCTCTTGCTTAATAACTTTCTATGAAGACTTATTTCAAATAGTTTAAATGCAGTAGGAGGTATCCCCCATCATTGCCCACTTTCTCCTGGAGGGATGTGGAATGACTTTCCAGATGAGTACTGACAAGTAGTACCAGGCTTTGGTCAGTCTGATCCGGATATCAACTGACCTGGTATCAGGTCCTGTGCATGGGAAATGCTGTAGCTCGTTTCTTTTCTTCACTGCTGTTGCTCACATGTTGCCATTGCTCTAATTCTGTACCTATACACCATGCGTACAGTGGGCTGGAGATGATCTTCTAGTGCAACTAAAAATATCGTCTAAGACACAAACAGCAATTATTTCGAGAAATCGACCCACTTCAGGTATTGCCTGGTCCCTTTTATCAGGTAATGATAAGCAGTGATATGAATATGTATTGAACCAGCTGTGTGTATATACAAATGTATCCGCCACTTGATATCTGAAGATTTGACAGTATTTAACATATTTTCTTTCCACTCCTGTGAGGTGAGAATAAATTGGGAAGATAAGGCATTGAAATCCTCAAGGTGACACTGAAAGCCTACAGCAGGAGGAGGGCATTTCACCTGGCTGTTGCAGGGTCCTGGTTACTAATCTAAGTCCAGCTAAACATTTCCTTAAGATATTACTAAAGGAAAAGGAAGCTTTTAAAAGAGAATATTGTGTAACTAAAGCAGAGAAAGTGCACTTGCAGTATGAAAGCTCTTCCAGAACCAGCTATCACCATGATATTTACCTAAAGCACCTAGTTTTTTGTGCATTTCCCATCCTGCCTCACACCCCTTTGTCCCATGTTACTTTTGTTCAAATACAAACCAATGGAAAAACTTCTACCTGCATATACAGCTTTGTCTTCTCCCTCATCACACCTCACCCATACAACACTGCTTCATGCTGCTTGTCCAATTCTTCCCTGCCTTGGATGTCTGAAATCCTCTTTTTCTGCCTTTTTGTCCAAACTGGTGTCTCTTTCTTTGCTCAATACATGTAATAATGGACTTTAGCTGCACTGTGAGAAATTTAGTTTAATTACTAGGAAATATTTGTAGTACTGAATATAGCTAAGTTCCAGGACAAAGTGCTTCTGGTAAGAAAGGTTTAAGTAAAGATGACCATGCACTTCTAAGATATATTTTTCTTCCTCTACATCTCAAACCACAGGGTAGAATTTGGCTTGACTGCTAAGCTGCTTACAAGACAATTCACTAACATGGAATGCTTTGGATACAGAAGGATAAATGGGGTTAAAAAGAAAACAAAATTTTGTTTATTGGGAGGATCTCGTTCTGATTTTGCCATCCTCAAGCAGGGTGCTAATAATATCAAGGTTGTGGGTTTTATCCCCGTCTGGGTCATTTACTTAGGGTTGGACTTGATGATCCTTGTGGGTCCCTTCCAACTCAGAATATTCTGTGATCGGGAACTAAAGATTATACTCCTAATATGTACTGCTAGAAGAAAGAGGCTACCAGAGTAGGAAAAAAGGTTTCCAAGAGTGTCACAGCGAGTGGTTGGATGTAAGTGATTTGAGGCCACACATTCCAGTGGAACACCCTGGTCTTCCCTTCAGAATGATAGAAAGCAAGGGAGGAAAGGAAAAACCCCAGCAGTGGGTCATCGAGTCAATCCTTACATTAATTCAAGGGCGGTTGAGATAGAGGAAGGTAAGTGAGAGACTGAGCACAGGCCATAATAAGAGCAGTCATCGAACTGTTTTATAGATTTAAACTGAAGGGACACACTCTAGAAGTTGTCTCTTGAGAAATGCTGATTTTTTCCTTTTAATTGAGAAATGAGTGAAGAAAGTCAACTCAAAGTCTAAACCTCCCTTCACTCAATCTGGATTGATGAGGGTGAGCCAGGACATGCTAATGTAGGCTCCTAGACAAAATTGATTATAATCTATGTGAGCAGGGCTCTCAGTCTTGAGAGGCAAAACTCATTCATATGCAACACTGCAGAAAAGCCTTCCTTAGGCAAACCAAAACGTTTACATTCTCTGTCTTTGGCAGCTATTCCTGTTACAGCAGTTTGTCTATCACACACAAGTGTGAAGTGGTAGGCAAGAAGGCTGAGACTGCTAATGGACTGATGCTCATTCCCTTCCTGACAGGATTTTTAGGGGACATGGCAAGAATATATATGTATATATCAAGGGAACTTTTGCAGGTGAGCAAATCACAGCAAGTTACTTGTGCTTAGGTCCAGGCTCCAAGCAAAAGAGGCAGTGTGAAAAAGGAGAGTAGGGATGGATGCTGGTAATCCACAGCTAAAATGTGAAATGATGGCCATTTTTCAAAAGACAGCCATGATGGTTTGCTCACTTTTTAAAGCCCATAACTAGCTCCATTACAAACAGGAGGAGAAAAAAATATTGTCTCAGAAGATGAAAGTGGAAAAAGAAAAAGTTTGATAAGGGAAGGGCTCTTTTTCACTAGTGGCATAACACTGAACTGAAAGATGTGGCTGGGTAAGAGCTCTCCAGTGCATACAATTCAACAAATGTTTCAGGTAAAATTCCATCTGGCCATCAGTGTCTCCTACCTCTTTCCCCTCTTTTGGCTTCCAAACTGACTTTATAGAATAAAATATGAAGGGATTATAATATTACTCTGCAATTATCTACTGAGTGTACAAAGAGAATTTCACAGGTCTCGTCTCCCTATCAAAACAAAGAGAAAATTTTATAAATAATGTTAGCATAAAAAGTCTCGCAGACCAGAGCTGGTGATGTTTTTTCACATCTGCAAATGGAAGTGAACATACATTTACACTTTGACCCAGTTTATAAGAAATCCACTTTTTTGTGTGTATCGTTGTTTCAAATCTATGTTGTTCTCTTATGACCGTTCCATCTCTTTGGCATTCAGATCAGATTGGACTTCATAGAGTCCTATTCAAGTTTTTACTAAAAAAAAAAGATGGCAAAGATGCAAACTGAAGCTGAGTCATTGCTGTCAGTGTTCCAGAGGCTGGAAAAGACTTGGGGACGACAGAACACATGACATTCATATATGCTGAAGGCTGCATATATTCCTTGTTAATAAATGAGCTCCTGCTGATTCTTTGTGTGATGAGTTTGCTGCATTAGCTCAGCACCAGGTATATATCTGTAACACCATTTTTTGTTACATCACAACCCCTCTTTAAAGTCTAGGGCTGATTGCTTCTCTTTTTCTGGTAGCCTCACAAGGAAGCAGAAGATTGACAGTTTGCTGCTTTAATGTCAACTCTTCTGCTTCTATCCTGCAGAGGTCCTTCATCTCTACCCCTGCACTTTCACACCTTTCCAAATTACCAGTCTGTCGTCTGTCCACACTTCATTAGCAGCAAAAACCATAATGCTGGGGAATTATCCATTCTTGACTAGACAAGTATAAATGAAGAAGCCATTTGGCAAAAAGGCCATCTTTATGTCCTGGGCCTGTCAAGTACTCATCATAATTCAACCCCTGTTCATAACAGGGGCTTTTTGACGTTGCAGTGCAAATAAACACATAACAAAATGACAGAGGTGCTACTGCAGAGGACAGGCATCTTGCGTGAAAAGAATACAGGTGTCCTCCCAAGTGATTTCAAGAACAAATTACTACCAATAGTAGTCTATGAGACAGCTTAACTGAAGGAAATAATCTTCATTGAAAGTATTTGGCGCAGCTCAAAGGAGGAAATTTAATGTGGTTTTAGTGCTCAAAGACAAGAGGTTTATGGAAATTTTAAAACTGTAGTAGTTTTATTTCTAGATAAAGAAATGTTTCATGAAAAATCTAAATTAAAACCAAAGCTTTTGAGTGACTATTGATGTTTGGAGTCTGCAAGTCCCTCTTGTTTAATTGTTTTAATTACCATTTAGAGCAAAGAACCCTAAACTAGTAATTAAACTGTCAATTAAACCAATGATACATATAGTATACAACACAAGTTTATTTCAAGTATAATATTCTAAGATGGTATTACCCTTCAACAGTCACAAAGAAACATTTAAACAAAAAAGCAATAGCAATTCAACTAATTTCCATAATTATTTCACTCCCACCCTATCACTTCTTAACAACCAAATATTCTATATCATATATATTGGGACAGGAGGCTGTAAAAATTGCTGCCATCTCTGAGAGTGCAATCATGGTGTGGTTATTTGTTTCTCACTTTAAAGAAATGCCTTCATTTGCTCTTCAGTGCTGCAATGAAAGTTTTACTCAAAGATGAACCTGAGACTGTGACTATTTCCTCTTGGTGCAATTGACCCCATGCATGTAATTCAAGAATGTTTGTGTTTAGTGGCACAATCTTGTTACCTCTGGTAATTAAACTGATAACACTAAGAAATGGATTTCAATCATATGAGCAGGTAAGAATAACTTTTTTCCCCATTTCTACACAGATGAAAGACATAATTTTTCCTCTGTTTTCATTTTTCAGCAGCAGTGTTACATGTCATGTATTTCACTACACGCCTTTCACATCCTAAATATCTTGGGCTTAGTTCAGAGTTTTGAATATCATGCCAATTATGCAAATCTTGAGGCTTAAATGTAAGCTTGGTATCCTCTGAAGACAGCGTCTACTTATGAAGTCTTTCTTGCCAATCTCAAGTGTTCCAAATAAACTGCTCCAAGCCTCCTCATAATATTTTCTCTGGAATCAGTTAGCCATATTGTCCTTTTCAAGCTACCAAATATTAATGTCCAGTCACACTGTGCCCTACAATAGACAATGGTCACATAACAATTGCTTGTCAGACAGACAAACAGAACTGGTTCAATGCCTGGCTATAAGTAAGTAATTATAGATGGGATATGATCCATAAAGGAATAGGATGTTCTGTCATTTCTCTTTTAATATACAAAGATAACCTGATTCATTAACTGGTTCCCACTAGTAGTAGGTATGTCAGATAGAAACACCATTCAATTTTCCCTTCATAAAAAAATCCCCAAAATGTTTTCTGGGAGCCTTCTGAAACCATGTTCTCCTGACTCCACCAGATTGCATTTGGAGACTGCCCAGTGTATCCATATGAATGTGCAGACCACAGACACAACTAAAGCAGGGGACACTATTTCACTTCCAAACCATTAACAAAAGTATTGGATTCAACTTTGATTTGGATAAACCTATCTAATTATAGACATGCATGCAGCTTACTGCTTACTTTCTGTTGTACGTGTTTTCTTTGTAATCATAAAGAAGAAGCAGCAAAGATTTTTCTCCCCCATAACTTCTGTAAGAAGTTTTCTATGAAAGAATTTAATTCCATAAAGAAGCCAATCACATATTGTAGCTTTGGAATGAACAGTGCTGCTGCTTGTTAATTTCTAAAAGTCACTAAATTGCACATTATTTTAATTAAACAAAGTAGTCTAACAGACACTGCAGATGTGACTGGGATGAGTTTGAAAATTTTATAGTTCTTCATTCTACACATGCCAGAAATTTCAAAAATCTGGTGAACAGCACAATCCAGATGATACAGATCAATAAAGAAGCTTTTTATGAGCAGCCACTGGAGCAAACAGGCACAATGGATTCATAAGACTATAAAAGAATTTTTAATTTGAGGGTACAGTTGAGTTTTAAAAAGTGAAACATGGATGAGCCATTTTTACAAAGAAATTTTGAAAATCAGAGATCAAAATAAAGGTGTTGGTTTTAACCAAAGAACAGAAGCAACATCAAAGTGTTTCAGGAGTTTTACAAACTAGGTTGTGTTAGTATCTCCAGTCTTTTCTGAACATTGTCACACACATTGAAGGCTACCTGAATGACTAATTCACTCCTAAAATGTGGACTGCTTTGAAAAGAAATATGGTGAACATTTGCCACTATTTGGTAGCATTGTCTAAAAAAAGATTTATGTGAAGAAGAGCTTATTGAGTACTACACATTTGGCCATCCCATGTTCATCAGTTAAATGTTCTAAAAAACTCCACACTTGCGGGCTACAAAGCAAGTGCTTCACTTCTGTTTTCCCTTCTGAGAAATGGATCTCGTCTTGTATTCTTGTAGACATATCTCCATGTTCCCCTCCTTATCCTGTTCTCTCAGGCAGCCAAGGAAAAAAAAGAATCCAGTAAAACAAGAGAACTGTGGTTTTTCTGCCTTCTGCTGATAGGCAAGTGATCTGCCCTCCCCTCTGTGACGCACTGCCTACACGGTGCACAACCACACACACAGTTCCGATCACACACCATTTCCTCTCTGCTGAAGGGAGAAAAGCTTAACGAAGTTTCATCTTAAAGATACTTGGTGTACCTGATGGATAAAGGCTACAAAATGCTGCTGAAAAAGATAGCATTTAAGGATTTCTTGAGCTTGAATCTCATTCTTTACACTGATCATTCAACTTTATTCCATGATTCCTCAGGAATTACAAGAACGCAATTGTAAGAACTGAAGGGAAAAGAGAACTCCTCTTTCATTGGTGACTGCAATATTCTGAGATCTAATTTCACTTGTATGTCAAAGCTCCAAGGCAGTCTCTTTATCAGCTTTTCCAGACTTGCTCTTCGGTTCCCAAATTTGAGTACTCTAGAGAAGGAAGCCAACAAAAAAATCAAACTGCCTAGTCAACGTATCCCGTTAAAACAGCCCACTTCCAAACTTCCTGTTTGTGGAGTAATAAATCTGTAAGATATTGCCTCTGGCTATTATGTATTTTGTATTGTGCTAGCACTATTGGATTCTCTCTCTACTGCTTTAAAAATGGTGTGTATATACGGTGCAGAGCTATGAAGAAACAAACCCAAAACCTCAGAAGGAACTACTATGAATAAAGGATTTCTTTTAGGATAAAGAATTCATTGTGAATATGCTTAAAATACAACCATAAACTCAAGTTAAGACAAAAGAAAAAACATACCTGTGAAAAGCCTAGCACTTCTCCATTTTCATCGAGCACGTTAAAATTAATGATTGGACCTTGGACATCAGGATTGCTGAAATCTGTATCACTGTAAATACGTACTACAGGAGCCCCATTGGCGTATCTTAAGTTAGACAGCACAGTATAGGTGTAGTGAGCTAATGCAAAGGTATGTTGTTTTATTTTCTCCATTCCACCTAAAAAAGAAAAGTGCACATACATGTCAGGTGCATTATTCTTATGGCAATGTAAAAAAAAGGATGATTTTTCAGAATGGCGTAGTCTGAGGCAATTAGTAAAAAATTGGTAGTTTCGTGTTTCTTTAAATGCATATACAATTTTCAAATGTTTCTTTCCTCACGCAGAAGTTTCAGAAGTACTGTTGCACCAAGGATTTATCTAGAGTTAATCTACTGTAGAAAGCTAAAGTTTCACTGAAATGGATTACAGGAATTACAAGATTTATAGTTCCAGTCTATACATAAAACTAAGATGTTCTGACACAAATAAATTGAAAAGCAAGTTTTTCTCCAGATCTAGCTCTGGAGATCATGGGAACACAACAGAGAAGGTGAACTGTTATGTCTGAGATAAAATGAAAATAATAAAATTCTAAATGTAATGGCAAAATAAAAATGTCATTTTACAAGGAATTTATTTGAATAATGAAGAATTATTCTTCCAAGACTTTTTTCTGTAGAAGAAAAAGGACATTGTGAATGCTTCATTGACTACATCCATGCAATCTGGGGACTCAAGCAAAACTTTAGACAAGTTTTCACAGAACTTGCTCTGGAAAGAGCATAAAGAGGAAATAAACTCTTTTTTTTTTCCTACACTGTGCAGTTTGGAAAAGAGAACTGCAGAGAATTCCTGACAGATGAATATCTCTTCTACATCTTTGCTCTTTGAGGAGAGGTTTGCTAGATGTCCCTATTGAAGGGGCTTCTATTATGCACACTATGCACTGCACCATGGTGGGTCTACATCATGTGGAAAGAACAAAAAAAGGTAAAGAATCACCAAAGACCTCTTGTAGTAGAAGAGCATTTTTCCTTCTGGGTTTTAGAACCAGAGTATTTTCTGTAAGGCTGAGTATCCTCTTTGAAGCTCATAAGCATGTTTCACATTTTATTTTACCTTTTTTATTAATCTTTGTAACTATGAATCTCATACTTACTTCTGTGCATATTACTTTTATATTTAGTATCTGTAAAGTTTCACCCTTGAATTGAAATTTTGTAATCTTGTTGACTTCTGTGCCTTTATTCATAAAAAGACCGTGTCATTTATGAATGTATATAAAGGAAAAAAGTAAGATACATTCTTCTGACATGCAGAAGAACTGCAGCAGCATCTGTTATTTCACCTTTCTTTGAGTTTCTCTATCATGTGCTATGTCCTTTAGATAAGTTGGGAGAGCATACATTAAAAGCATAGAAACAGATTAGATGTAAGGTGGAAGTACACTTTTTGGTGCTGAAGAATAACAAAGAGGAATAAGATATTTAATGAGATACTAACATGCAAAGCACTTGCAAGGAAGCATGCCAGAAGCTAATCAGTGCAATTTCTAGATGTTAGCCACAGTAAACTTGGCAAGCATCTCTAGAGCATTTTGGTCTGAAAGACGATTTGTATTTCCAGAGTCTCTCAGAATAAAAGATTGCCTAGTCAGAAATGTCCTAGTCATTGTTGGGTAGAGGTCTTGAAATAGCAAAAAAGAAGACTAAAACCACACACACAAAAAGTTATTTCTGAGCATTTGCCAGAAAGTAGCTGTCTTAAGAGAAGTGACTGCCATCTCATTCTGAGATGTGTCTAATCTCCTGATTCAGAGCTTTTCCAAATTGTCAGGAATCTTTTAATAGAAGATTAAACTACTGTCCTTGTGCCTGGTTGAAGAAATCTCATATTCAGAAATTTCAGTCACTCATTCACAGCAATCATCCTGCTATCATTTCTATATTGTTTTCAGCTATTCTCCTTTAAAGTTTCTTAATCACATTTCCTTGTTCATTAGCAAGAAGCTGAAGAGCCTTTTAATTATTTATTCTGACAAATCCAAATGCAATAGTCTGCAGTTGCTTTCCTGCCCTGTGATTGGAGAAAGGAAGCTGTGTTGCCAGGGTCCCATATTTTTAAGTAGCAGAATAGGTGGTAATTAGGTCTGATGCCACATAAAACCTTATGGAAAAGCTGCCAACAATCTGAAGTTTATTCTGACAGAAAAAGGGATATAGTCAGAAAATAGCTGTGATTTATTTTTATTTTGTTCAACAAAATTATCTATACTGCATATTGCATAAATCCAGTGCTTACCTCATCTCCCTTCTAGTGACAAGAATGTGAGCAAGAGAAAATAAAAACCAGAACAAATCTCTGTTTGAGAATAAAAGTAGTAACATATCATAAGCCTTTTGGAAGAGTTACAGTTTGGAAAAATCATTGATACTTCACCTCAAGAAGGTGCTAGGAAGGACTCAAGTGCCCTGACTCCTTCTCAGTTTAGAGGTTTTATTCCTTACTGCTGCATTATTTCATTAAGGTGAATTGCATCTAGTTGCTCCTAAAAATTATTTTAAAATTAAGAACATTTTATGCATTCTGTAATTTGGATCAGAATTAATCCCATGTCTAAACTACCTGAGATGAAGTCCATCTAATACCATCCACTGTATTTATGAGTGCAGTGTATGTAGGAACATATTCAGCACAAAGAATGCTCACAGTCCACAGTCTGCACTCATTAGTGACTTCTCGCTACAGCAGAACTGTAAGGACTTCTCTTTTAAAAGGGAAACTTCTGCATTTCTGTGGACTAATACATCCCTTATTACTTTATCTCCATGTGCATTTTTTGACATTACATTAAGCCAGATGCGATCATTTAATTAATTCTTCTTCCCAGTAGCACCAGATTTTTCACACAAATTGTTGCCCCAATGAATGCCATATATTTCTGCAGAGCTAAAGTTTTTGAGCAGAAGAGATTGACAAAGCAGGCTTGTACTTTTGTGCACAAACCTCCTTGCCAATGTAATCTAGCAAACCTATGGAGATGCTGTTACACCTCATACTGCTGATGTACGTTTGCACACTACAGCATTCTGATAGGTCAGCACCATCTTAGATCTGACATTCCATCTTACACCTCAGTTTGGGTATTGTTATGGAAACTAACAGTGTTCCAGTTTGGAAAATTCAGAGTGCCACTGCACTGGATAACCCACAGATAAATTTATAGTGTCAGCTCTTCCACAGGAATTGCATGTGTGCATATGCCTCTCCACAGAGACTGTGGGACAGTTAAGTCATCTAGAAGAGAAGAAGTTATGTCACAGTTACGAGATGGTACAAACTATATGCATTCAAAGTATTCACAATTGTCATCATGGTATAGTAAATCCACTGCTTGTCTTGCCTGGTGATAATTTCTTGTATCTGCATTACCTCTGTCTTGTTAGCTGCTTGTTCTATGCAAAATAGAGTAAGATTTTCTTTTTTCCAGTGGAATTTTATCTAATCAGAGAGGTCTGAGATATACAGATGTCCAATAAGTATTCAGTGAAGAATGACTCTGAGTTACCATGGACCTGGTTTTGCATTACATAATGGCAAACATGTAATGGCATATCATCTCCTCTCCAACAGAACCAGGATTTCAGCAGCCCAAATGTTCAAATGTTAGCTCTTCCTGAAAGAGCTGTAGACAAATAGGCATATGTCAACACCTATAAAAGATTTTGAATAAAGAGATTAAGATAAAGCAGAGACTGAAAATGAGCCTCTAGAATGAAAGCTCTGGTGCTTAAGGTTTTCAGGCTGCGCTCAGAAACCTCTGTGATCAGCATTCAAATACATTTTTCATCTCTCTTATTATGAGAAGCAAAATACCAGAGATAAAGAAGAAGAGAGACATAAAACAAATATGCAGTTATTGTTCTAACTCAGTGTGAAAAAGCCACAGAAATTGAGGTTTAAGTGTCAAATTCTCTATCACTTCAGTAAATCCAATTTCACATCTATCTTTGGATAAGAGAAAGATCTTCACTATTCGTCAGCATCACCTAATAGATAGCAACGAGGCAGAGAAATAATGAGCTGAAATCTCAGCAAACCAATCAGCAGGGAGTGAAACCAAGATGTAGCCACCTTCTACTGAATCCCAAATGAGACAGATCACCACACAGGACCGGTGAGTCAACGTGCTAATGAAGCCACGGAACCTGAAAGTCCTGTCAAACACTTGGAGTTCTTCCTTCCCTTCCTCCAAGAAGTGTACATTAAGATTAATTTCTGAGCTTTTTTTATAGTTCATTTATGCATAGAACTGGATGTCTCTGACTGAGGTCTGTCACCTACTTAGTGTTATTCTCCCCATAAAAAAATCTCTTGAGGATGAACTTCGTAATTTTTTGTGAATTTGAGTGCTTCAGCCTTAAACCACATTAAACAATGTATTCTAACCACTGTTATTCTTTAGCACTCCTGGTTTAAACAGAATGCTGCAAACATGAAAATGAAATATTCTTAAGATGATCCAACTCCCTGCCACCGAAGTGAAACCCTGAAATGTTATAAATACAAGAAAAGAAAATAAAGAGAAGAAAATATAATCAACTTGATCAGTCATCCCTTGGTAGAGCTTCTACATTTATTATAAAAATATTAAATATACCCATTCCTGGTGGGTTTTCCCCCCCTAAATTATGAGAATAGCTGCCCTAAGTAAGACCAAATCTAGCTACTGTTTCCCAGAGTGAGGAGTAACAGATGCCTAGAGGAAAAAATATATGAAAAAAGGTATGTAATTTCTAATCAGCTACAATGAAGTAAACAAAATATATATATTAAAAAATCCCAAAATATGAAAATGTGCTTACAGGTTGGCTTACAGAAACTAAACATTAGTTTTAAAAACAGAACTAATGGTTTAAAAACCCCTCAGGGAACTTGAGCTTTACAATTAACACATTAACATTTCCTTGGTGTCAACATAAGAAAGCTCTTCTGATATAAGAGAACTGCAATATTGGTCATAATTGTTACCAAAATCTCATTCATTTAATTCAAAATAAACTACGGTAAATGGCTTATTAGCCAATTCATAAAAATATCATCCACACTTACAGAAAAGGCATAAGGCATGGACAGATTGCAAACCCCACTTTCACACTGACTCACAGTCCAATCAACTTGATTTATAAAACACATGCAATAAAAATTGGTTTGGGGAACACAAAGTGGGGTGGACCATGACTGTTTCTGCAGCTGAGGTGACTGTTTGCGAGCAAGAAGGGTAAAATCTGTCTCCCCAGTTGTCATTGATACTTCTAAAAATATAATGCAGGCTTCTTTCTAAAGTTAAGATGTAACGAAAAGAATTACATAAAAAGAAAATTTTGGTTATGAAACTATGGGGTTTTTTTCCTGAAAAGTACATAACATTGTTTGAAAGTACGTCATCAACTGGCAAGAATCCATCTCACAAAATCAGTGTCCACACTGAAACTTTAGAGGTACTCCTGCAACCTAATTATGTACTTTCTGTGTGTCCAAAACAGAGAGCCATGTCACACTCTCAACACAACTAAATCCATGCAGAATTCAATGGGTAATAGGGGGACCTTTTACTCTCTCAACACTAATTCTTTGCATAATAGCTTAAATCCTTTTATTCTCCTCCTTCTCCCACACCATCTCAATAGTTTAAGACTCTGGGAAGCAACTGCTTAATCCTCTATTCAGAATGTTATACTGAAACCAAACATGAAACACATATTCGGTGTTTATCTTAATGAACAGAAGGCTCTTTGATGCCCCATCTCCCACTTCTTTAGAGCAGCTAATTCAAGCTCTGTTTTCACACAGTGAGGGGAGTTTCGAAGTCTTTGTTCTAAATAAAATGAGCAGCACATTCTGAAAGAAGCAGCTCCTAATTTTCAAACATCATAATGAGGAATACTTTGCTCTTTTAAAAATTTCTTGGGAATTGCATGAAAGTGGGGAAGTTATACATGCCAGCTGTCTGACTCACTTTTAGTATAAATATTTTAATTACAGGTACAATTCAACTTCAGTTAACTGCTTGTTAGACTAATAGCTATCTAAGAATTCAAATAAGCTTAGGTAAGATACATCTAATTCACTGTTTGCTATTGAGATTTCTTTTTTGAGCCAGGGGAGGGTATGTATTTCTGTCCATCCTTTTCTTCCATGTGCCCGTGCCATACTCTCAGCAGAAGTAATAATCTCAGGATGACTTTTCAAACCATAAAAAAAGCAACATAAAAGATGACTGAGGAGTCTTTCTTAAAAAGGCAGAATGCTTTGCACATCTCATGGAAGCAGCATTCAAACTGCACCTCCAGAGTGCTAGATGACATGAGTCCACAGAGATTTCTGTGAGAACAACAGAATCATCCCTAAAAGTAAGTATTTATGTGATACTCACATTTTACCTCTAAAGGCTTTATCTCCCAAGGTTCTTCTCAGTCCAGCAGAACAACTTCTGCTTATGATTCTGTCATCTTAAGGACAAAATGCAAGAGAAGTTTGTACTATAAAAGCACATGAATTCTCCTGGCAGCTGTTAGAAACCTGAATGTTACATACAGGCCTGTTTTCTGCTTTATTATTAAATGTCTCTGTCCTCTGTTTAATGGAGCCTGCTATGCACAATTCCTTGAAGTCAGCATGTGGAAGCTTTACTGCTGCTTGTTCCCTGGAATTTTTAACTCTCAACAACTAGCCTGCTCATATAAGGCAGAGCATAAAACTCTTCCTTTGTGTCACAGCTCTATCACGGGAATTTAGAAAACGTTTAAAGATGGGGCAGTAAGTCTTATGTTTTTCAAGCCAATAAGACTAATTTGACCCTGATTTTGCATGAACATTTATTTATTTATTTATTTGCTTATTTTCTAACTTATTTATTTGAGTCAGCAACAACTTTCTAATCACTGCAACATAGCTGGAGGAGAACCATTGTCATCTTCTGCTCGGCTAAACTGATACTCTCATCAGATCTGCAGTTAAGTTGAATCCTTCTGAAAAATAACTTTTCTATAAGACCCAGACACCGGTGCTACTTGACAGTCTCATGATTTTCTAACATCTCCACAGTTTTGTGGGTTGTTTGGTTTTGTTTCCCCTAAGGGGAGGTGCAGACCAACGGATACAAACAACCTTCACCAAAAATAAACTGAATATAAAGAGAAATCCAAATGTGGGGTGTTTGTGGGAGGAAATTTCTCCCTCAGCACCAAAAGAACCCTTTAAAATATTCTGAAAACCCTGACAGCTTCCTTCATTTCCTTCCTAAGATGACAGGTCCCAATCTAAAGCCTTGCTAGGATATAAATCAGTTCTGCTTCAAAGCTCGCCATGCCTGCATTAGGTGAAGATGAATGGCTAATGCTGTGCCCAGAACTCACACCTCAGTACCCATTGCTTTGACTCTACCTTCCTATAATTTTTGTATTACCAAAACATTTAACATAACGGTTTTGGAATCTCTCTGTTAGTGAAATACTTTGGTGTCCAAGGCAGCATATTGATTTGCAGTACAGCTTTTTCCTTACTCGTAGTTTTGGTTGGACACCTTTCCTCTTTTTCTCTGACAATCTCTGAACCAAGGCTTTTCCTGACAGTATATGAAGTAGTGGGGATGCTCCATGTCTGCTCTTGTGCAGCCTTTGTATCCTGCTCTTTCTAAGGTACCACAGAACTTTCCCATCACAGCAATACAGAAAATACCACAAGTTCATTTAATTAAACCAAGAATCCCAAAACACTAAAAGAAAAGTTTCCAGAGGAAAAATCTTAAAGTATAATGCTGAATAGTGATGGAACAAGAAAAAAAAATCACTCAATTTTCCCATTCTCTATTTGTAACATTCAGGAATACAGGAAAACAGTAAAATAATTTCTATCCATTTTTATTAAAAGAAAAATATTTTTCTCAGTGAAATTTTGGATTTATGGACATTCATAATTTTCTAATAGCCTGAAAGGATGCTTTGCCATTTGTTTTGCTTCCTCAGACTAGGTTTCTGCTGGTACTGTTATTAAAATAATAATAGCTCCCATGGAAGGAAGGGTGTCATTAATGAAACAGTGGTAATAAGGCAAATACAATGAATTAGAAAAACTGCTTTGAAATTTCTCCAATTTGATGTCTTAATCATTAGGAAGCATGCAGTCAATATTAAAAAGTGCTCTGGATTCTGGAACCTTATGCTAAATTGAATCATGCCAGGGCTTCTCCCAGGCTTTTTAACCAGGCTAATGTTGTTTTAATAATTATCTACACTAACACCTCAAGAGAGACCTATAGCTAACATATAATATTTTTGCTGTGAGTTTTATAGATCCTCCCCTGAGGTCATAGCATTAAGTCTGCTTTCCATCAGTCACTGGACTTGTGAGGACCAAAAGGTGACCCACTGACACACTTTCCCTCCTGTGGTTGTCTTTTCTGACTGGACATAGCAGGCTCAGACCTCTTGAAGCTCATTGCTGAGTTTGTGAGATGTGTGAGCACGCATAACATTTCACAGACAGTGAAAGGAAAAACAGAGAGCAGAAAGTGGCTACTTTGGCACAATGTTACACACTCTCAACACACAGGTTTCAGCAATGATGTTATAGTTCCGGCCTCTCTTCTCAAGAGTTCCTGCAATAAAAGTGAGATGCCAGTACTTCTTAAAGTATAGCCATTGCTATGGGATGCTCAGCAATCACTCCTGTAAAGCAGCACCAGGTTTTTTTATAAGCATAATGTCCTGCACTGTTGGCTGGCATAAATTAACTTTTGGCAGGTTTTTATTACATTGCTCATTCCTCTGAGTTTCTGAAACCCACCGCGTGTAGAAGATTTTGTGGTCTCCAAGTCAAGGGGCTGATGAACAACAAGAAATTGTGCTGGATTAAGACTGAATATTTGTAATTTTGTAAGTATGGAATAGATACTTTACTCAATTGTATGTTCAATGAGCAGATCTACTAAACAGAAGACTGGAAGAGAAATCTCAGGTAGAAAATGTTAATGTTATGAAGTAATTTATTGCCATTTTTTGCTTCCTTCTAAAGAATGTAGGTAGTGTGCTTCCAAAAAAAAAATAACCACTCTTGGCCTTATAACAGCTTCAATAAGCTGTAATACCATAAATCAGTCAAAATCTGTACTTCAGATTCGGTTCAGAAGAGTTGAAGTATTCAAGACATGAGCAATTCTTATGTGCACCACTCGCTGTCTCACGCTGTAAATCAAGCTCTGCGGTGAACTTGGGATCTGCCTCTGCAGACAGGCTTGGGCAAGGTTAAAAGAAAACACTGATGTGAGCAAGGCATCGGTGAAGGATGAGGTGCTGCCAACTCAGAGGGAGCCACTGACAGGGAAAAGAAGCAAGGCAGCATGCACTTAGGAAGTCCTGGCCTTTTCCCATGGCAACCCATTACGTTATGAGCTCCGCAGAAGGAAGAGATAAAGAGTATGGGCTGCTGCAGTTCTGTCAAATGAGGGACTCTGAAGTTAAGGTGTAAACAAATGGCTCAAAAAACCCCATTTTCCTCATCATTTCCATTTCAGGTATTTTTTACAACAGCAAGGCTTTAGAAACAAAGGCACTGTTTACAAAATTCCAATTTTAGGTAACAAAGAAAAGGCAAGACAGCAAAGGCTCCCTTCTCATGGTGTAGGGATGAAGCTACAACACTCATTGGAGGTGTGGAGGGGCCCAGATGCACTTTTGACTTCCCTTGAGGGGCTTCATGCTCCAGTTTGTCACCACACACAAGAATAAAACAATATATTTTACTTCCCTCGTTTCTTTGGAGCTCTCAGTTTTTGGAATGCTTTTTCTTAGATCCACCAAAGTGGTAATAGTGGCTACTGCTCTTCAGACTGTTTTATGAGATTCATATTTTAAGATGTTAAAGAACACTATCAGGGCTAATGAAGAAAAAAATCAGAAATAACAGCCCTTCTGGTGGTTTTTTGTTATTTACTATTATTTACCATGCATTTCTTTCTTTCTTTTATGCAGCATATTTTCCAAAGATATCTACAATGCTTTTATTTGTAAATGGAAATATTCAGGGAAGAAGCAATTTACAGAAATACACAGATAATCCTTATTACTTTCCTTTTCATTCTTGCCCCACCAAGTGCCGTGTTACTATTGTAAATGGAAGGTATGATCCATGAAGAGAGCTTCTTATTTAAAGCATCGTGAAAAGAAAATCCTCAGAAATTACTTACAGTGTATAAGGCCATTATGCCTAACAGGCACTGAGTGTTACTACTGTTGGCAAAGAAAGTGGGCACATGCTGAGCTCCATGACCTTTGGCTATGCAGAGGTGCTGCACAACACGAGATATGCAAATGCCACACTCAAAGCAAAGAATCTGTTTTCATACCTTAGCCTTGAATTACAAAACTTGTTGATGAAATACATGCAGCTCTTTCTTTTTTTTTTTGCCTTCTTGAAAGATGCTTAACTAAATATGAGATAACTTGAATGGCTGCAATGGCACACAAGACACCCTTGTGGATAACGTTGTCCTTCGTTTGGAGTCTCTAGCTGACCAGACAGGAGCCCTGGTTTGTAGCTGAAATTACTTAAGCCTATTAAAGATTATTATTTAGTCTATTTAATTTATTAAGTGCAACAGACATTCTTGTCTGAATTGAACTAACCAGAATGGCCGTCTCAGGCTGCCCAAGCTTCTAATATTTCTCTTGACTCAACCTCTCTAATATTTTATTGACTCAACCTTTCTGGCCTCACCATACCTCTGGTGGTCTTACACACCTAGGTGATGAGCATACAGGAATTACATCACCCTGCTGAGGTACTTCGCAGGAGAGAGGACACCTAATTCAAAGCAGCAGCAAACTTCAGACCAATTAGAAGTGGAGTGATTAATCAAACTGTTCAAACATTTGACTGCAAACCCAACAGGAAAACTTGTATAACTAAGAGGTGTGAATTTAAATGCATGGCAATGCCTTTAAAGGCTGCATGTATCAAACATTAGTGTGGCTGCATTTCATGCAGAACTGGTACATTCCCTTACCTCTCCAAAACTCTTCTGCCATCTTGGATATGGCAGGATAGGGGAAAACCATATGCAAACAATCAGCCCTGTTTCCTTTTAGGAGAACAGTAACAGTCCCACAATTTTCCCATCTGCAAAATCTTTTACTAGTACTCAGTGAAATTTTCCCATGAAACTCCTCAATAATTTTTAAGAGGTTAAGAACATCTTCAATGTTTATTATAAACGGTTTGAATTTACTGAGCAGTTTTCAACAGGGAAATTTTACTAAATCGCTGAGACCAAAAGGCAACTGCAAGGACATCAACCTTAGTGTGTTGTTCTATTTTAGGGTGACCAAAGGTGACATCAGGATAAGATGAAGCATTTATCAGATGACATTAGCTTGGATTGTGATATGGCTTCTCAACCCTTTTCCCTTTCATTATAATACCTGCAACAACTCTCACCAGAGAGTCAATACAAACTATGAAGAGAGGCCAGAAAGATGCAGGATGAGCTGGCCTTTCATGACAATGGCAGGCAGTCAACCTGAACTCCCCACGAGAGACAAAGCAATAGTGATAGCTACACAGCAAGTCCTCCTTCAGCAAACTGCTGAAACTTTAGCAGTTTGGAACTGGCCTGGGAGGTTTTTACACAGGTTAGCAATTTTCCTTTTTCTTGTCTTCTCACATACTTTTACAACCCTGCCCTCCGGAGTATGAGGAGGCTTATGTGACATACCTCTTGCTCTCAAGTCCTTGTAATAGTATTGTGTTCTGTCTCTTTTTCTTGATTTCTTCCTAGCTATTCTGATATCAAAACTTCCACATAGTGTTGAGAAGTGACAGAAAAGCCTACATTTTGATCTAAAGAAAGACTCTCTATTGTCCCATGGAGTTCTACTCTCTCACATGACATCTGAAGACAGACATTTCACAGGATTAAAACATCCCTTGTACAGCTGGAGAACAAATAAATAGATAATTAAAGAAATGTTGGTTCAAGCACATCTTCCCTTCTGTGTCTTTGAATATTCAAGAAATAAACTGATTCATATCTTGAAGTTATGATGAATCACAGAATTTTCTAGGATCAGTAGAAGCTGTGTTGAAACATTTCACCTGTCTTGGACAGAGAACAGAAAAGGAAAAAGGAAGGTACTATAAATTGAAGGGTCAGAAAAATTACAGTTTTATGGTCCTGCTGAGATTTGACTCACCTGTAAGGTCAGACCAATCAATCAATCAATCAATCAAAGTAATAAAAAATTTTATTTTTGAGGGCTTGACAATGTGAGTCCTGCCAAATGTACTCATTACAGCTCTTCCCTTTCTTCTTTCTTTATCGGAACGATGCTGTCAAGTTCAGTATGTGATCTAATATAAAAGCTTAGATCCTTCTTTATCAGAGCAGATAACAAGAAGTGTTGGTAACAAGACAGCATGTTGATTATTTCTGACTAAAAGCTGAACCTTGAAGGCTCACTTTGTTCAACAGCCAGAGACAGCAACTGCAGTCTTTATTTTCTTCTGCAACTACCAAGCTTTGACTTAACTCATACCACACTTTCTTGTAACATATGATAAGCTCTGTTACAGAGGATTTATTTGTTTCCCATGTCTCATACAGTTCTTTCTTTTCCCTCATTTTCACAGCTCTTTATGGATAATATTCACTGAATTGGGTATGCGGGATATGTTTGTAATTTTATCTGAAAATATTCTGTAAGACAGAAGTTAAACACATCACTATACTGCTCAGCTATTTTGGCTTTTTGGCTATGCTGGTATTACTTTCCTGCAGACTTTGTCTTTTCATCTACAGGCAGGGAATAGATGAAGGAGTGTGTCAGGGGCATCAGGCACTTCAATGTCAGCTGCTTGTAAGCCAGGTTAGTCAGTGATATATTCAGAGCCTATTAAAGCCGACAGGATCCTCCACAGCTGTAAAGCTCTCCTGCAGTAACCAGCAAGAACATTTTTCCATGTCCTATGTGATGCCGAGATGCAGATCCATCTTCCAAGGTGTTTTGAAATTCTTCCGTGCTAACTGAATGCACTCCGTTGGACTTCATCTCTTTAGTTTTCGTATTTCGTTTCCAGCAGAGACAGTGAGTATTTGACCCAAAGACAGAGGCTGGATCAGCCTGTTTCACATAGCTGCTTGTTGAGCTGACATTTATTTAAAACTCTTCCTGTCAGAAGAGAATGATCTATTACTGCCACAAAATGGCAAAATGCCAAGAGACAGATTTTGAGAATTTCTGCTTCCATGAACAGGAAGATATTATCAAGACTAATTTATGAAAAGGAGAGCAAAATATATCTTTAAAACCACTTAACACAGCCATAAAAATATATTGCTTTTAAACGCTTATGATGTTATTCAATTAATGAATTGGTATCACTACCCTCAATTTAAAAATTCCAATTTATAAGACTCTCAGACTATTTTACACCCTTCTTATTCCCATGCTCCCCCTTTAACTCACCTCCATCTTTTCTAAATTATTAAAGAAAATCATTAATTTCACCAGAACCTGTTGCCACAGGACACCTGTGCTGGGAGCAGGGCCTGGGATCTGCTGCCAGGGCTTGGAGACGCCCAGAAACCACTGTGACACTGCAGGGCTCCGCCCTGGTCCTGGGGGGATTGAAGAAGCACAGAGCCCTGGGGTGCCCAGCTCCCAGGAGAGCAGCTCTCTCTCTCAGGAGGCAGCATCTTCCCTGGCTGCCCCTGGCAGAGGATGCCAAACACAGCCATGGAGATCCTTTTGAAGAACACCAACTCCCAGCCCGCCGAGGGGCTGCCGAGCCTTCAGAGGAGGCGCTGGGAGAAGGACGGGGCAGGAGGGAGTGCCCCGTGGTGGGATGGGGCCACACTGAGCTGCTTGGATGCTGAGGCCAGGCTTGCCAGCACTGGGGGGCACCCTGTGCCAAGGCAGCCACTTTCATCCCATGCCTCCCCCCTCCTCCTCCTCCTCTTCCCACACGTGGGCCATGGGCAGCAACATGTGCCTCAGGACAGCCACGGCCAGGCCTCGTCCCCCCATGGGGACAGGCTGCCACTGCTCCCAAATACAAAAACCTAAGCCAAGATAAAGCACAGTTCTAAATTTCAGAGAGTATTTTTATTATCTCTAAGCAGGTGACAGCCACTGCAGGTATAAGAACTATTTCCTTTCTTGACTCCAGCCTTCAGACTTCTTTAACTTTTCTAAGCTTTGAAATGAAGATGTTCTTAATACCAGAGAAAGAAGCTTTGCATATGAAATGAATTATTAAACTCACATGAGATGCATCCATTTTGGAGATGAGGGATTGCATGAAAGAGAGACACGCTGTGATCTTTTCCTTCTTGTCACTTTCATATTAAAACAAACGCTGTATCATTATTGGGACCGGTTTGTCCAAGGTCACTCAATTGTTCAGCATTTACAAGCTGGCAGCTCATCACAGGCAGAAGCAGCACATATAATCATTATTGATGCTGGCAGTCTCCACCCTCGCTAATGCTACTTGTTCTGTCAGCCAGCCCCTGGCTTGTCACAGGCAAACGGAATTATTCTTTGAGCTGTGCCTCGGATCTGCAGTTCAAGGGAACTGTTTGATGCTAGACCACAACTAAGTACCAAAATGGTGTCATGCCTATTTACAGAAGATGCCAGGTCAACAACTACTGTTTAATTAGGCTCAAATACTCCCATCCACAGCTCAACATGAATGCCATGCCATGTGGTTGGTATCTCTGAGGGAAAGTGCCTTGCCTCCTCCCACGTGTGAAATGGCTGAAGAGCTGCTTTCTCTATGCTATTGTAGCCCCCAGAGGGGGCTCTCCCTTGGATGGCATTGATCCCATCTTCCAGCTATGGGTGAGTGACTCAATTACTCAGCTCCCACTGCAACTGCGAGGGAGAATTATACAAGCCATAGGAATTCCTGGCTCCAGAGCTTTGCAGAATATTCCCTCTGCTCTGTAAACTTCAAAAACCCCCTTTTATTAATCCTCTTCAAAATTTGTATTTGTAATTGCAACTGCTGAAATTTGACACTATGTAAATGAAAATTGTATTTATTTACATGAAACCAGGTACTTGAGTTTTCAGCTCAAAACTTTAACTAACTTTTAAAACATTATCTTTTTGGAGATGAAAAAGAATTCTGTTTAAAACTGCAGAGATAAATGATTTAATAATATTTTTTAAATTACTGAGTGTTCTTTTAGTTAATGTGTAGCTCACTGAATATGCCAACGTGACAAGCCCACCTGGAATGCCACAGAGATGATACATAGAGAGAACAAAATATGCACTGCTGAACTGCTGAACTTGTTAGTTTGCTAGGAATTGCTATTCCATCAGAAAAAAAAAAAATTCCCATGAAATCCACTTCCTAATATTAGTAAAATACACTAAAGCCATCAACTACTAACATGTTATAGCTATGCTTCTCTTCAGTACCTTGACAATTCAAAATTAGCATTGATCTAAACCACTTCTTGGTAAGAATCAATACATAAAAGATATCTCTGTAAGTATTGTTTGCTGAGGGAAACACTAAAATCCAATAACAAAGATGAAAGCGCTTGTTTTGTGAAGATCTGTTGGACATCTTTTAACAAGATACCTTTTTAAAAAAGAATTTGTGAAAGGGACATAAGCATATTTCTGTAGATGTATAAAAGGAATTTTAAGTTTTATGGATAAACAGGTGATATTGCAGATAAAGGTTTAACAAATTTGCTCTAAAATGAAGATATTCAGCTTAAAGAAATTACTACATCAACACTAGCCTCTTAAATTGCTTGAAAATAAAAACTTCATTAAGACCTCAATCCTGGAAATGATTTATTAAATATCATTAATAGCTATATTCCTGTAAGAGACTTCTTATAGAAAAACGTAGTAAAATCAAATCTATTGGGCTGCCTGGAAATTACTGTGAAAGTCCAGATAGTTTAAAAGAGAATTTTCCCTTTTTAGAGGTTGGAGGCATTTCATGCTTTCATATGGGATTCTATATCCAGCTCATAATTCTCTTCTAATTGCTAGCATATGGTTACAAATGTAATAGAAAAGCTTTTATTTTCTATTAAATCCTTGATAGCTTTTCAAGGAGGGCTAAACCCTAAATATTTAAGATTCCTTTCAATAACCATTTTTTACTATGCCCATAAAAAGCTTACAGGCTCCATCTTCTTCCCTTGCTACCATTCCCATAGGTGCAGCACAGATTGATTCTTCTCCAAATGGTACAATGATCTCATGAACCACAAGAATAACCCACTTCCTGATTCTGTGCTCATGGAAATAAATGAGAAATTTTGGTAGCGATTGAAATTATTCCTGAAGCAGATACATAGTCTACATACCCAAATGCCTGTTATTACCCAGGTGCTGATGTCCTTGTTCAGCTTTTCAGAAATGCTCCCCATCACAGTTAGGATTAGTCACTGCAAAAATTTGGTTTTAACCTGACAAGAAAAAGTCAATTTCAGGCAAAAAAAGCATGTTTCAAGGATCACCTTCTTCAAGCTCAGGAGTGGTCCATCCCAGCAAACAGGAAACACACTTAAGGCAGCAGGAGACTTTCATGGATGAACAAGGAGCTCCCCACTAAACTAAAACACAAAAAGTAGAAACGTGAAAACAAGGCCAGGTGACCCAGGATGAATACAGAGCTGTGGTCTGAACCTGCATGGATGCAATTAGGAATTTGATCAGGAATGTAAATGGTAACAAGAAGGATTTCTACAAGCAGAAGCCCTGTTGAGGAAGGACACAGGGAAGGGTAAGGGTCTCAATGTCTTCTGTGACTCGTTTTTTACTGGTGAACCTTGCCATCAGGAATTCAGCTCAGAGGAAAAGTCTAGTCCAAGGACAACTTCCCATCAGTGGAACAGGATCACGTTATGGAACCCTTAAAATAAACTGGGCATAAACAACTTCATGGGCCCTGATGGGATGCTCCCACAAGTGCCAACGGAGCTGGGTGCTCTTGCTTGCAAGGCCAATCCTGATAATCTTTGAAAGATCATGGTGATTGAGAGAATTTCCCAAAGACTGGTAGCGGAGAAAAGCAAATGTCAAAGTTACAAAGTTACAGGCTGGTCAACTTCACCTCAGTCTCAGGGAAGGTGATAAAGCAGATGAGTCTGGAAACCATTTTCATACACAAAGGACAAGAAGGTGATCAGGAATAGTCATCATGGATTTACAAAGAGTAAAACACGCTTAATCAACCTCATAGCCTTCTTCAATGAGATGACCAGTTTGGCAAATGAGGGAAGAACAGTGGATGCTGTTTATCTTGACTTAATTAATTTTTGACACTCTCTCCCATAAAATCCTCACAGACAAACTGATGAAGTATGGGTTAGATAAGTGGACAATGAGGTGGAACTGAAAAATAGTTTAACTGCCAGGCTTAGAGGGCTGTGATCAATGGCACAAAGTCCAGCTGGAAGCTAGTCACTCGTGATGTACCCCAGGCGAGTCCTTTGCCATCGAAAATCTTCAATAATGACTTGGACAATGGGGCAGCGTGCACACTCAGCAAATTTCCAGATGATACAACTAATGACTGCACTGCAAACCAGAGGGACCTCGACAAGCTGGAGAACTGTAAAGAGGAATTCATGAAGATCAACAAAGAGAAATGCAAAGTCCTGCATTTGGGTAGGAACAAACCCAGGTACCAGTATTGGTAACGGCTGGAGTGGCTGGAAAGCCGCTTTGTTATAAAAGAGACTGGGTGTCCTAGTGAACAACAAGCTGATCACCTTGTGGCAAAGGAGATAAATGGTGTCCTGGTCTGGATTACACGAATGGAGGTAATCCCTCCCCTCTATCAGCGCTGGTGAGGTCACATCTGCTGTGATATGGCCAGTCCTGAGCTCCACAGTCCAAGACGTAGTGGAGTGAGTCTAGTGAAGGATTACAAATATGAATAAGGGACTAGACCATCTCTAATATGAGGAGAAGCTGAGACAGATGGAACTGTTCAGTCTGGAGAACAGCTGTTTCAGGTGGGGATCTTCTTGAGGTGCATAAACACTCAAAGGGAAGGTTGTAAAGAAGATGAAGCCAGGCTCTTCTCAGTGGTGCCCAGTGACAGGACAAAAGGCAATGGGCACAAACTGAAAAACAGGAAATTCCACATAAACATCAGAAAAAAACTTGCCAGAAAGCCCTCAACCTTGAACTGGGAGAGCTCTTTTTCTTCATTCCATTGAGTAACACAATTAGTCTCTCTGTGGACCTAGAAGAGGCATATGGACTCATTCAAGAAAAAGGCAAAAAGGCCTACCTATTTATGCTGCTAGTTTCGTTTTTCAATGATATATTCATTCTTCTCTTATATGGACACAGTGACTAACAGTTTTAATAACCTATGAGCAGCCAGACTTGATTATGACTCTCTTCATTGTATTATAAAATTCAGTCTCTTTGAGGGGAAAGCAGGGTTTCTACACAACTGCTCAAGAAGCAGAATTCCTGTTATGTACTAAATTCTAACATATTAGAAAGTAATTCTAATTTGAATTTCAAATATAAAGTGATGGAATTCATGCAAAGTAAAAATTATCAAAAATCACCACAGAGTTAATGCCCATGAACAAACATCTTCTCAGTATCTTATAAGCAGGTTTTAAGGAAGTAGTTGCTGGAGTTACTGAAGATGTAGAACTCATTGTCCTAGAGAAGCGTCTTTCCACCAAGTACTTTCTGAGTGATGTAACTTAAAAACTCACCATGTTGGTTAGTTCTAACTCCTGAAAACTTCTAAAGTTAAAAAACCCCACATCTCATCATTATTTGACAGCATTTAACAAGATGTATAAAAACTAGTATATTTTAAAATACAAGAAAGCCTATAAAAATTAAAATATTTCCACATTTTCTAGGTACAAGATCAATGACATTTCTTTGAAAAGAAAAACAAACCCCAAAGCTCAGGAAGGTTGAAATTTCATAAAAATTAAATGTCAGAGAATTATTTGGTTAGTAAATACATTGCTGTCCAATACATCTGCAAGCAAAGGCTATATCTATGTCATCAAGAAGATTTGCAGAAGACTCAGCTCTTTCTAGAGTTACCTTTCTGAGATTTGGTGGACTCTTAGTTGGCCTCAACACACAAACAGAAGAAAAATCAGTTTCAGGATTTAACAGTTGAAGTGAAGGTCTTACAATTCCTTGGGAATGTGCCTTATCACAAACCATCATGGGCACTGCCTGAGGGACAAGGAAGACTACTGCCAGCTTTTCCTCCTAGCTGTATTCTACCAGGCTCATCAAGGAGAACAGAGGCTCCTATGTGAGCACATAAGGACTTCGTCTCAACTTACTGGGAGAAGGGAATCACCTGTGTAAGATACCAGCTCATAACATTTCATGTGGCCCTTGTGAATTTTCCACATTTACTGTAAGTATAGCTTCAGTGCACACAGGTTGCTTGGACACCTGAAATCAGTATTGCTGACTTAAAGGGGAAGGTTTTTAAAGGGATTTCTGGAGGAAAACATTTGCAGGTCCTGTTAAAGCCAGGAAAAGAAAAATCTGAGACTAATAAAATTTCTTCCTTTATAGAGGAGTCCTCCCCTGTGATGAACTATAGAGTAACATATCTATTTCCTGGTAAAACCCTTCTCATAAAGATCTGTAGGCTATAGATAAGTGGATATAAACTATGCTAGCTCCAAGGCTATATAAGTAGTAATAAATCCTGTACAGCTTCAAAATATAGGTGTCTTAATCCCATTTGTTACTTTTTTTTTTACTTTCATATGCTCTAAATTCAGTACTAAGCTCAGGTCACCCAGACTTGCATTTCACCTGCCTCAGCTCATGAAATTCATCTTGAGGTTTGTTATTTATACATTCATTTGCTGAAATAAGTAGTAACGTATTCAAAGTATCGTGAAACCTTGGTGTTGAGCAAGCTTAATTAAGATTTGAATACCTGACTAATTTAACATTTATTTGGAGGAGGCCGTTATAATTTACCTGCAATAGTGCAGTATGGTAAATTCAAAAAATTTCTGCTACTGGTAATCAAGTCACATTGATATACTAATAATTAGTAAGACCAGAGGGAAAAAAAAAAAAAACTCAGTAAGAACAGCCATAACAAATTTTCCATAAAGGCAGTGTCAGAGGTTCCAGCAATAGGAAGATGAATCTCAGCACTTCTCACTGCTTAAAAGTAATGTCAGCCTCTGCCAGCAGATAATGGTAACTGAGCCTAGTGTCGCGACCTAGTAGCGACCTCTGCTAGAACATTCTCTCCAAGGTCCTTGCAAAATTCAAATGTTTATTCAAATGTTTATTCAAATGTTTATTCAAATGTTTATTCCATCACCACTAGCTGCTGGACCCAGAAAACTAACAAAATCTGCTGAACAATCAATCCACTGATCACAGACTGTTGATGCACATCTCCAAAATATCTGCCCACTGTTATATATGAAATTAAGGTGTTGGCCTTTGCATATTCAAATTGCCCAAGTTACAAGTTATTAAGTTATGAAGTTATTACCATAATTAACTAATCAAAAGATGTTTTGCATAGTTCCTTGTTAAAAACCCTTCTTGTTCAGATATCCACAAGTTTGTTTCTCTGTTTCCCCCTTTTAATCACCAAAATTGTTAAACTTTACAGTGTTTTATTTGTTCTTATGTATGTTCAATGTTATTACCCTGTTCTTGAAGTTTTCCAAAGGTTATAGATGGTGGTTGCAACCAGATTTGATGCTTTTAACAAGTGTTTAATCCCTGTAAGTTCCCTCATGAGTTCTGAGTTTCAGTGAAAGTGAAGCAGCGTCCATAAGTGACAGTTACGCTACTCCCAATCCCTGTCTGCGACACTGGCACCGGGCTCCATGGAAACCCGGATGTTAATGAGGACCCTTCCCGCCTTACAGCTGAGTGACAGCTGTCCCCGAGCAGCACGAGCGCGCCATTGGCGGATGGACATTACCTCACCTCGGAGCTCCACCAATCAGCCGGGGCCGGGGGGCGGGACCAGGAGGCGTTCAAAGCCCCTGTCCCCGGGCGGGAGGCGGCCTCGATCTGCTCCAGCCGGGCTGCGGACAGGCTGCGGGCTGCGTGCTCCGCACACGCTGCTGGGGGTCAGGTCTCTATAGCTCTTCACAGAGATATTTATAATGTTTCAGATTCCAGGCTAGCTGGAATCGCCCCAGTTGCCGTGGGTTCTTTGCTCTGGGCACCAGCCGGTATGGCACTAGTGGTTTCTAATCACTGCGGGCCCGGATTTTAATTTTTTTGATCCCGTATTTTTAATTTTAATTATTCTGTTTTTAATAAACATTTTTAATCTTTAAGAAACGAGAGTTGCCTTGTTTCTGACACCCAGTAAAAAACTGCATGCACACAGACTAATACAGAGCACGCAATGCTTATTCCTGTTGTTTTTCCCAAACACGCACCCTTCAGCCCCGGAATCACACTGGACCCACACAATTATTCAAAGCTGCCATTTCATATGGTTTATGCCGCTCCTACCTAACCTCTCACAAACATCAGTAGATCCAATCCAGGTATCTCCGACTATATCCATTCATTTTCAAGGATGCAGAGAAAGCAAGTGAGCAGACAGAAACTCAACAGCTCATCTAGGGGAAATAAGATCTGCAGCAACTTAAGACATTCCTGACAGGTAAGGGGAGTTGGGAAAGTTGGGATAAAGAGTTCAAAGCAGCGCTTTTGTCACGTATACAAACTCATCATTCTTCCCTACTCCTGGTTCATTTGTTGGTTTTCTGCTTGGGTTTTTTTTTTTTTTTTTGGAAGTATGTAGTGTTACACTGGCTTTGAGGTAGAAGGAAAGCATTGATGATGTTGCGAATCTTTTAATTTTCTTCCCCTTGGCCCCTCAGGCCTCAGTTCCCTTTTAAATTTGAGCCCAGCAGAATCTTGCAAAAATTGCTTCTAACTTCCTTCTGATCTGAATATAAGTCACAAACACAAAAAGGTAGTCAAAGATTGTTAACAGGGAGAATGGCAAGCAGTCTCTAAGTGTCTCTTCCACCCTGTGCTGTAAAGCAGGTCTGGATGCTTGCTTTAAATCTCAAGGCATTAACAGTGCTTCATAGCCATTCTGCCAGTTTCATTAATTGCACTTCTATTCCAATCATTTCATAAGCGGACTGTACTTATAATCTGGCTATTTATCCTAATGTTTGATGTTTCTGAGTCACATAAATACATTATGTTTGAATGCAGAGAAGTACTTTGCATGACAAATTTGAGATTTCTGCCGGAAACATTTGACTGAAATTTATTTTTGCTATCCATAGGGAATAAGCCTCTGCATTATTTGATTGTTATTCACATTTTCGTAATCGCATTACGAACCTCTACAAAGAAATGAAATGGCAATGTGCCTTTTTTTTTTTTCCTCTAAGAGCAAACGTCTCCCTCCCCCTTCCAGATGCACAGACCTTGAAAAAGCATTAGAAAATTAAAAAGTCAACAGAAATAAAATAATGTATCTAGGTTTGAATATTCATTAAAATACAACATTGCTTAGTCACTGCTTGCCATTTGGATGATGCATGGTGCTTAGGCAAGCTTAATGCAACAATGGGAATTTGTTCTTGTTTTCACAGGGTGTGTGGAGACTTTAGTGGACAGATTCCTCATGGTGCTCAGCTGTTCTAATTCCATTAATATTTTTAGGCCATAAATCACTTTACATCAGTTGGCGATCTGAGTTTAGGTTGTAAATAAGACTTCAGAGAAATAGAAATAGATCTCATTTCTGGGCTTTATTCAGATCCATCCTGATACTTCTCATTCTCTCAGCAGCTGTTCTACCTACAATGCTTTATACCGAAGACCACATGCCTGTGTTGTCTAATGAAGTTATTTGCCCTTGATGTTGTTTGCCCTTTTTTACTATGGTATTATATATGCTCTTCTCTCCCACAAACTTCTAGCAGCTCCCACACTGGCAAAAAATTTACCACACTTTAACTCATTCTGTATAGCCATTATCAAGCATCACAAGCACAAGAAAGGATGGCATAAAAACATCTTTGGGCTACTAAAACCCATGAGCCAAATATATTTCTTGTTTCACCTCACAAATTGCAGTGATCTGTTAATTGCGTCCCCCACTGCTTTTAGATTTTATGAGCATCAAATCACAGCAAGTTTTTTCTCTGGAATTTGATGAAAAAAACCAACAAAAACTAGAACAAACAAAACTAAACAGAAAATGCTGCCTCTTCTCTTACCCTTTTTAACATCAGTTTTCTAACAGGAATATCTGATGTACTTCCTGCCCCCTAACCATCTGGCAGCACTTCAGAATCTCCTTTGTTCTCTTATACTGCCCTGAAACTCCTATTGCCGTGCTTCCACCAACTAACTAGCAGGAAACCTCATCTTCTGTACATGGAAAAAACAGGAACACAAGTTATGGTGGAATGGAGACCCAGGAGAGCACACAGCCTCTCACCCCAAGCACAGCTGCTCTGCTGAACCAGTTGTGCCTGTGCTCAGGATGAAGAGGAGGGAACTGCACAACACCGTGGGCACCTTTTCAAGCTGTGACCCAGCACCTCAGGCCCAGCTCTAACACAGGGGACAGCATGCAGCAGGCATAGGTCCTTGTAAGACACCACCTCGGAGTAGTGTCTCACATACTGGTACAGAAATAAGGGGGGAGATTTAGGGTTTTATTTTATTCATACACATAAAATAGTAAGGGAGAAACATGACACAAATAATAATTGTATCCTTTTTCCAGTTTGAAACTTTCTCTGCTGGATGCAGCCATTGACCTGATCCTTTTATCCCCTGATAGCTGACAAGAGATGCTCCTCCCCTGCTCTCTCCAACCACAACTCAGGAAGCCAACCACATACCCTTCTCACAATAGTTTATGCTAAACATACAGCATGACTTGAGATTTTTCATGTTGCACAGTGAAATAACTTGGAGGCCTGTCAAAGCCAGTGCTTTGAAAATTGTCAATTATATTTTAGCTTGTTGCAATGTAAAAGATAAAACACAGTTGCAAATCACACACACTATAGACACACAAAATTACCTAATAGCAAAAATAGCAATAGGTTTTTACTATTTTATAGGACCAAAAATCTCAGAACATAATGAAAAAGTTATGGTTTCTTCTCAAAATCTATGATGTTGGGTCAAATTGTGCACCCCTTAATGGGGTTGCTCAAGTTACAGTGAGGCTGACTCAACTTTTTGCATTGCCAGGGTGTGATGGATGCACAGAGCTATCTAGATTGCTTAGGGTAGGAATTCCTTCCAGACTTGTTATCAATGTAATGTCCACTAGTCATGTAGTGTGTATTAATGCCAAAGACAGAGAAGTGGCTTAATAATTTAATGAAAGTGATTAATAGAAATGTGTCAACCCATTTAACTGGGTAATCATTATCTTCGCATTATGCTTCTCACAATTAAACTTGCACAATCCAAACACCCACATGCATTACCCACATCAAGAAAAAGATATTCTGGAGTTTGAACTTCATTGTTTTTCTTAATAATTGGATGTACCCAGCAGTTTGACTGCCCAGATCAACAGTACCTGTTGGCTAGCTCAAGGCCCCCTCATCGATCTTTTGCACACATGGTAAATTATTCAGACAACAGCAGCTTGCAGACCCCAAATCCTTTTAATGTTATTGTTCTTATTGAATCAAGTGGCATTGGAACAATTGGATTGTCCTCACAGTTTCTTTTCCTGTTTCCACCCCCTGCTTCTTGAACACTGCTCTAATTCTGCTAGTGACTTTCTAGCAAATAGAAAAAAGAATAGCAAATGCCCTGTGGAACAGCAGGAACAGAAGGCATTACGGGAATGCTTCAGACACAGCAAACGCTGTGAAACCAAAGATATGTGGGAAAACACAGTTTTGCGTTCTGCTAAACAGGGTTTTAAGTCCATACAGGCTTCCTTTTTCTTTTTTTTTTGATAAGCAGAGACATGTCCCTAAAGGATGCCATTGATTATTTTAGACTCTGTTCATGTAAGCACTTGTTTGTGCTGCTGCTCATTGCTGACCACCCTCCAATTCTGTGGATGCACTTCTGTGGTGAGGTAATCAGGACTGCATGACAAATTTTAGATTATAAGAAACATAATTTATTATGACTTACAGGGTGGCACTTAAGTATCTTCCACATTATTCTCCAAGATAGTCCATAGAGCTTCTGTTCTTCACCCATACAATGTTAATATAAAATTACTGGAGGCTTTATGTCTCTACTGCCTTTGGACCCAACTCATGATTTTTAGCTTCTATTGATACGTAATTCAAGCCTCTGCTTAGCAGCCTCTGTCAGCCTACACAGCACTCTGGCTACAGAAAAGGAGACAGAAGTGGCAGACTGGCACCCACAGTCCTAATAAGGATTGTGAACTCAAGCATTCGGCCGTGGCATTTTGTGATTTTTATTTATGGAGAACGAGGTGGATGAAACTTCAGTTAGTAGGTTGGGCTGCCACCTGCCTGAGCTCAGAAGTAGGTACACTGACTACTCAGCCTCTAGGCATCAACTCTGGCCAAGATTTGGGTGGGGGGCGGGGCTGGGGGTAGGGGAGGATGTGTCTGGAAACAGAAACCTCTTAATCACTTAATCAGCAGTGATGATGGTGAATTAGCAGATCGTGCAAACCAGAGCCTAAGTAAAATCTGAGTTTCATGTCCCTCTAGAAGACCTTATTTATCTGAAAATAAAAATAAAAAGTAGATATTCTCACACCAGAAAATAAAAACAATGGAGAAGAAAGAAATTACAATAAAAAATTCTAATGATACTTGTTCCAATTGAAACTAGATTGAAAAAATAGTTGAAGACATCTCCATGAACAGAGATGATACCAGTTTCCAAAATCCAACAAAAACGACTACAACAAGACTTCCACTAATCTGAAGAGGGAAAAAGGAAAAATAAATGTAAAAAATTAAAAACAGGTGCCTGGAAGCTCCCTGAAAAGGCACTGGCCTGTTGCTTTCAGTTGCCCAAATAACAACTCTTGGTATACTTTAGAAAGTAAATTACTGACCCTTGGACCCAGGCTTTCTACTAATTAGAAGCTGAGTTTCACAGCTTAACATACATTCACAAGAAGAAAAATAAACCACTGTTGTATTTATGTGAACCATATTGAAAAAAACCAACCCTTTCAAAGCAGACTTCCACCTCCCTCCCAAAACAGGCTCAAACACAACTGTGTGAGTACCCAACCTATGCTGTTGTCTACTCACTCACCTAGAATCAATTTGCTCCAATTTTTCTTTATACAGTGTGGAAAGAAGATTGTACCACTGTAGAGTGTTGCCAAAATTTATGAAAACTTATTTCTATAAATAAAACTAGCTCTGATCCCCAGCCTAGCTCTTTAATTTCTGGAATTAAGTTATTTTAAGGTGTGAACTAGCCACATCCAAGGAGTGAAACCAGGTCAATTGTCACGGGTCTGTACTCTGAAGATATTTGTCAAACCCACCTATAAATGACAGCTTCTCAAGCAACATCTCCGTGATCTTAGCCAAAGATTTAGGGGCAGGTGGTATCAACTACCATGTCTCCACTAACATCAATAAACGATGACAGTTTATATCATAGAATCATAGAATCGTTAAGGTTGGAAAAGTTCTCCAAGGTCAAGTCCAACCATCACTGCAAAATCTACCACTAAACCATGTCCCTAAGCATCACACCCAAGCATTTTTTGAATACTTCCAGGGACAGTGATTCCAAAACTTCCCTAAGCAGCCTGTTCAAATGCTTGAACATCATGACTGATATATTGAGTTGTGCTGCTGGACACTCAGAAGCAAATAGCTTTTTTTGCCTTAAAGGTTTTGCCAGTGTAGTTACGGTACCAAAGTCCTTCTAATATAAAGATGGTTCACACCAGCCCTTGTGACAATACTCAACCTAGTTTGCTTGCAAAAATAACTAAGGAAAGGTAAAAGGAGAAGCAGAGGAAAAACTTCCAAAAATATTTTACCAGCTCTTATAGTATTGCAACAATTGCAATTAAAGCAGCTTACAAATGGAGCTTCTTTGCCCAGTAAACTCTTCCTTTTGTGGAAATTAGGATGTGGATGAAAATGGGGGAAAAGGGGATGTGATATGGAAGAGCAGATGTGTGGATCTCAAATCTGGAATTAGGCAAGGTGCAAACAGAGTCCTGAAAGCATAACAGACCTGAAATGGCAGTACAAATGTGTATAACCTAGAGTAACGTAAGATGAATGTCTGTAGGAATGTAGCACACAAATGCACAAAGTAGGTTCAGTAGGGTCAGTAGGTTCAGAGAATAGGAACATTTTACTTGAATGAAGCCAGTCTGAAAAATTCACTTATCTGAGCAGGCCTCAGATAAGGCCTTTAAATATATTTTACCAGTAGTGATTGTGAGAAAATGCGCCCACTCCAACTGGATGGATGAGATCTTAATATCTTGAATCCACAGGTTACCCAAAAATGCAAAGGCTAATTTTGAAATATTTAGAGATCTTTTGTTGGGGCCATGCAATCAATCAGTCCTTTCAGTTCTGCTTTTGCACCTCTGCAAGGCTATGCCCACTGCAAGGTATGTGAGTGGGGGAGTAGCAAGGCTGGACTGCAGAAGAGGCCCAGGTGTATTCCCACAGCCTTCTGCAGGGTCTAAGCCCAAGAAGGACTTGCTGGTAGCTCTGTGTGAGTCTTATTCCACCCTGACAGCCTCTAAGTGTTTAAACCAGAACTAGAGCAGGTAGCATGCAAGAGCTGAACCCATATCTAGCATGGCTCTATTGAGAGCCATTAACAACTGGGCAAAGGTAACAGCTGAGGCAGATCTTTACTAAAAAAATAAACTGTGAGTGTGGAGCAAGCAGTAGACATGAAACCAGTCCCTGTAGGCAAAGCAGCTCTTCCAATTATATCCTGTGATTTCCTTCTTTTCATTTTATATTGACTGAATCAAAATCAATGGAGACTGACGACAGTTATTACGTGATTTGCAATTAGTCCTGTTCATCTAAAATGGATCATAAACTCCTTTTCTCTGATATGCACATTTCTGTTAAAAGTAGCTTGGCAGTTCAAGAGGAAGTAACATTAGTGAGAAAATAGGAAAATTTTATTTTGCCTTTATCGATTTTGTATCTGTTGATATACTACTTAGCGCTTCTTCCCAAATAATAAATTTAATGCTGCAGCACATCTGAAAGGTTCAAAGCAGTCATTTCCCTGTTAGCAAGTCTCTCCTTCAGAGATGTAAGAAATGGCAGTGTAGAACCTGAGGAGGAGAATGCCGGTTAACAATTTGCCAGTAGATGTCTCTGCTAAACACACTGAAGGGAAAATACTCAGTCTGAAACTTCAGTGAAATGCAAGTGGACGTTTGCATCCTTCAGCTGAAGAGCAGCATAGAACCAACTAGGTCACTAGCTCTTTCTGAAGACTACTTTTACATAGTCACAATACAAATGGCATTTACTTAAAACTCAGTGATTCCCAACTTAGTTAAATGTTGAATTTGTCTCCTGATATTATCTCACTGAGTAGGGATGCGCAGGAAGGGCTAAGCTTATATTTTAACATTCTTGACAGAAGTTATGAGTGTAGAGTCTTCGGGAAAAATGTTTGTATCATTTAAATAATAACTTTTGTGAAAACAAGCATTCCTTCCTACTTCCAACAGAGAGCTTCTTTATTAAATATTTTTCCCTCAAAGTAAAAAAAAACATTATATGGAAAAATAAATTTTAGTTTTAGGCTGAAATAGTGCAATGCATGGTAGAATAATTGTGCCCCCAATGGAAAACATTCAGAGGTTCTTATATTTTCTTTACATCTATATGTTATTTGGCAATGGTCTTATTTGCAAAAGCACACCTTCTAAGCAAAGACACTAATATTAGTTTCTCATAATTGGCACTTGCCGTTCACATACAGCATGATTTTCTGATTAATAATGAAAAAAAAAAATCTCAAAAGGCACAGATCAGCTGGAAAAGCATCTGCTTAAAATACACACACATAATTAGGAGAGGACGTCAAACAGACTTGATTACATATATTTCATGGGTATGTGTCAAAGAGTGTAAAGCATTTGACTTAACCCCAGGGTGACTTCAAGAGGATTTACTCTGTCTAGTGTTTGTGATTAGCACCATATAATCTGGATCTGCTGAACAAGTAGAGTTTTACATGATATGCAAATTTCATTTCACTTTAATTTAGCCCCTTTGGATTTAGCATAAAATCTCTGTGTTGCATGAAGGGCTGAAACAGCTGGATCCAGTTAGCTAGGAAATTAAAAATGAAATAAACGAAATAAGGTAATCCTTGCCATGATAGCCAGCACACTAGAGTGGGACCCTGAGATCTCTGGGGGATGGCTTAAGTGAGCACTCCTAACACCAGCCAGACCTCTTCCACAAATGCCAAAATACTGATCCCTTCTCTAACCCCAGCATGCTCTAGATTTTCAGAAAACTGAATTATTTCACCACCATGTCAAGGTTCATTTTCCAGGTGCATGTTAATAAGAAAATTATTCACCTTATCAGTAAAGGAAATTAGTATCCACTAGGTAACATTTTATTTCCTTGTTAGTATATCAAGATGCAGCAAAAAATAATTAGCCATACATTACACTGTTTAAAATGTAATGGAATTAATTTATGTGTAATTTTATTTGCCATTTCCCTTCCAGGTTTTAGTTGTAACTATACAGAGACAATTCTTGAATATTTCATATGCAGGTTTTAAGAATACAGCTGAACAAGATTTTTTTTTCCCATTTCAAAAGGATATTCTAAGAATAACAAGATCCCTCACCTAATCAATCACTTGAGGCATCAAAAAGTCTTTGGAAGGTCTGCCCTGAAGTCTAAAAGCTGTCACTTCTGTTCTCCTTTGAAAAAGATGGTTTCATAGGACTTTATCTCTTAGGAGTGATAATGACAACTATGTAATGAAAACGACAAGTCCTTCAGGTCCTAACTGTATCTGACACAGAAAATGATCTTGGGAAAAAGTTATTGCAGACAGAAAGTACTTCTTCTCCAAGACATCCTTTGGCCATATGTAGGCAATGCTGCATCACTGTAGGAATGAGTAGATCTCAGTTCCATCACACTTGACTGCTGTTAATATTCCTATGGCCTTTATTGAACACTTGGTCTTACAGACATTGTCTCTCAATGGAGGGTACAACAATCTCTCCCACTTTACTTCTGGGAAGTGATGGATTTCACCATGCTACCTTAGGCAGAACTGGGAACAGTTTCTGTATCTACAGTAAAAAAAGTAGCCCCCGTTCATTAATCCAAACTTGCCTTCCAAACACATTGTATATGCTTAGCTGTATTTCCAGGCAGTTGCACAAGCCTGCCTCACCTCCTTGCTCATTTTGTAATACAGCCTTTGTAATTGTTTTAATTTCATCCACAGCCATTAGTAAATGCGTGCTCAGTTGAGCATGTTCTTCCTAATAAATTAACCACAGTTCCAACAATGGCTTCTTTTGATGAAAAAGAACCAACTGAGCTTTCTTTCCTCCTAATCTGCTGTAACCGGTCGTTTGAAAATGTAAACCACCACGGACTTCTGAAATCAGCTGTACACACAAGTTCTTTATGTAAGACATCTTTTTTTACCATAACAGGCACATTTTCACCCTGAAGACAGAATTTTTTTTTGCCTTTGCAGGATAGTTTGCTGTCAGACTGTGAGCCTTTTCCCCTCAGAGGAAGCAACATCTACCTGAATAAACCTGGATTTGAAGCATGAAATATATATTGGAAATCAGAAATCACTACTAGAATAATGGACAGATAAAGGTTTCACAAATAGAAAACCTCACTTCACGCTCCTCAGGGTTCTTCCAGAACATTTCCTGTTATGCTTTACTGGTTTATTTCAGCCACAGGAAATGTGCCCTGCTCAAAAGAAGCTGCAGATCTAAGTGAAGCACAAAAATCCCAAAACACTATTTCCATCTTAACTAATTTGGCAGTTCATCTTTCTACTCCCAAAGGGATCATTAGCAGGAAAGTTATATAAAATTAAAGAAATGTCCTATACCACACTAAGGTAATCATCTAAGCTCCTTTAATAGACAAAGAAAAGAGCTGCTATTGCTGGCTGTAACTCCTCTCATCCTAATTTTCTAAAAATCTAGAGGGATCAGCCTGGTGAAGTCACTGTCTGTTCCACCGATTTCAATGGGAATCAAAATGGTACCTCAGACATCAGGGTTGACAGCAAGATAAGGTAAATGCTGTCCAGAGGTTAAACACAGATCTGAAAGCATATTCAGTTGCCTAACTCCCTGTTCCCCTTAAGATTAGTATTTACGTGATTAATAAATGTCAAGTAAATTTTGTGGCCAAGGAAAGGAACTCAAGTCTCCCAATTCCTCGCCTAGCTCCTGAGCCATTATATGAGACTTCTTTTCATGGCCCCATTAACTTCAATCGAAGCATTCAGCAGAGTGTCCCCACAGATGAGGTCCTCACGGTGAAACACAATCTCATGTTGCAAATCTGAAAGGGAACAAGTGCAGGTAATTCCTCTGTAGAGGTTCTGATTCATCAGTAGGTCACAGCTTAGTTTTACAGCAACCATCTGATGTAAGGCTGGAAAACCACTTTTTTATATAATCCCACATGGAGAAAGAAAGATACCACACTTGCAAGAAACTTAGACTGTACAGTTGGTGTTCACATTAGCAAACCCCGAAATCCATTAAAATTATGAATGAAAGCAGCACTAAGGATGAAAGCAATAAAATACACAAGCATCACACCCATGGTCCAAGTTTCGGTGACATGACCAGACAACAGTAGGATGATATCACAAACTCCACACAAAAGAAATCCCAGTAATCCCTGACAATTTTATTTAGGAGAATGTTTTTTTTTTCTGACCCCTAAACTGGATGACTTGCATAACCTTAAGTGTTTAAACACAACACTGAGAATCTTTGAGGTACCATTAAATGCAGGCTGCCAAACATCCCATCACTGACTGCAACCAGTCCTTGATGTACCAGGGCAAAACACAACAAGAGTTCCAAAGACCAAGTTAAAAACTAAGTTAGCATCACCATTTTACATCCTGCACTACATTTTGCTTTGGCTGTTTTGTGGTACAGTTGTCTTTATGAAAGCCAATATAATCTTTACTCTCCCACAACCAATCAAGCATCTGCTGAATTTAAAAACAACTTTCAATTCATCATCCTTAGGAGACTTAGTCTGCATTTTAAAATTTCTTCCCATATATACTATATTTTCTTCTGAAGTGAATTAATGTTTCTTGAACAGACATTATAATCAAAGTAAACCTCATAAGAATAAGGCGCAAATGATGTGCCTTAGTTTCATTTTTAAAGCAGATGAAAATTTACTAATAAAAATACATACCATAAACCATAAGTTTAAAAATCATACAGATGTAAGACCTCTGGGAATGGTTTAAATACACATGCACATCATTATGCAATTCTGGCAGGAAATATGCCTTGTTCTAAATGGAAGCTGAGACAGGTCAAGGATTTATTCAGATGATATCAGAGTCAGAAACTGATCTGTATGTTTCACAACACTGACTAATGCCAAAACTCTGAGTTACCTTCTGTTAAAGATTTCCCTCCCCATCTTCAGTAATTACACCAAAATAATCCAGCTACAGCACATCCCCAAAGAACTGCAGCAGTGTTTTTATTACACATTAGGACACGATTAATAACAACAATACTTTGGTTTTTTGCTTGTTTCTTCTCCAGTCTATTTCCAACCCAGAATGAGAATCATTTTTTGTGTTTGGGCAGTGCAAAGCAAGTGCTCCAAGTAGCTACAGCAAAGTGAGATTCAAAAGTGATTCACATTTGACAGTGTATTTTGCCACTGAAAACTCTGACAGTTGAAGTGGAGGAAATATGCATAAAGAGGCTTAAAACAAATCTGCAGTCCTTCTGGATTAGGAAGTGCTTCTACAGCATGCAATGGCTTTGTTGTATACACCCAAATGCTAATAATCTCTGTTCAAAAGGAACGCTGGGCTTTTGACAGAAATTAAATAAGCTGCAAAACTCCATGTTGTCAATGATGTTCGGGGGACAAAAGGATGGTGAGAGGAAAAAGGCAACTGCAAAGCCCTGAATCTCTTGTTGCATCAGCCGTGCTAGGCACAGATATATTCAATGCCTACACAAACTGAAGAACAAGGCCCCCACAGCCTTCGTCTCACAACCAGCACAGAAGGGCCAAGAGACCTGGCAGGGCTGAGCCACCTTTCACACCAGCTTTGAAAAGTGGGCACACAAAATGCATTTTATGATGGAAAAATCTGAGCATGACTGTAGTTGCCACATTCTACTATCACGTTTGAGTGGCTTGTTTCATTTCCCTTCTGTATGATTAAAATCTAATTAACAACAACACATCACATGGAGATTTTTCTATTTACCACACATACACGTAAGCATAATCACAAAAGTTTTAGCAGGAGGATGTTGAAAGTTCCTACTTATCTGGAACACAAACTTAATTCATCTTTGGCCATGTATAATGGTCTAGGACTAGCCCAACTTTGTGGAAAATTCTTGGATCATGTGGTGATTAAAATCCTTTAGAGAATTCCATTTTTTCTTCCACTATGGATTTCTCTGGTCTCTTATATCTGTAAAGAGGCAGTGCTGGCACTTTTGCTTTTCAGTGTGACACTCCAGATTTTGACTAGAGAACACTAAAGTACCTAGACTACCCCAGCAGTGCCGAAGTTTTAAAATTCCAGTATTTTTCAAAACCATTTTTAATTAATTTTTTTTATTTTCTTCTCCATATAGGTTTCTTCTTGTTTGCTCTTTTTGTCTATGTTTTCTCATCTTTCTTTGTCCTTCTAGATTTTAGCAGTGTGGAAAAAAAAATTAAATTGAAAATATAAATATTCCTAAATTTTTGATTTATATCTTTAATGAAAGGATTGTAAATATGAAAATTCAAAGCCAATTCACATTTTTGACAAATGACAGATCTCAACATATATTTTTTTTTCATGCCTCTCTTCTACCCTGTCATCCACTGATATCCACTTTATTCAGGTTCAGGGCTGAGCGTTCCCCTCAGTCCAGTATTAAGAGATTTTTCAACTGCTTAGCTAAAATAGGTACCAACAGCAGGTTAGGATGGATGAGAAATGCAACAGAGGAGGTGCTACCATCAACTCTCACATTCATGGCAGGCAATGCTCCTAAACATTAAACCAAAGCCCTCTTTACAAGGGAGGGTGTTTCTTTGAGATTGAGAAGCATTCTGTACTACAAGAACGTATACTAAAGGCTGGTTCCTGATCCCTGGTCTCCATGTAGAGCAACATAAAGTAAAACATCCTTACTCGTTGGGCTTAGTCAGACTATTGATGTGGATGAAAACTGCTATTGATTTCCACATGAACAAACCTGACGCGTCTAACAGAACACTCCTCACAGAAGCCTTGCACGGGGAGGAAGAAGAAACTAGAATCCTTCAGATAAATCATGACAATAAACCTCCACAGACACTAGCTGAAATTACACTAACCTGAAAAGTACATAGCCAGTGTCTCTCTGGACTCAGGCCTCTTTTACATCATGATGCACTTTATGACTTTATATAGGAAATCGAAGAGTGCACTGGAGAAGGGAAGTTCAGACATTACAAATTAAGTGTGCACATACCTAATCAAGAAACCCATTTCAGGAACATCCTTTGTTAACCTGGCACATTCCACATGTGGAAACATGCCGTGGTGCAAGCCTGCTGCACAGCCAGTGGTGCAAGCTTCCCTGGCCAGGTGTCATCTCCTGCCCTTTTCAGGAGAATCCCTGACCCATGGCAGCAAACACAAGAGACATTGTGCTTTTGGGGTGCTGAGCCAAAAAAGCAGCAGTCTGTCCTGGAGTAAACATGGCACATGAGTGTCACTCTTCACATACAGGTTCTGGCCAGAACATCAGCTTGAAGTTTTATTTGGGACTTTAGTGTTAGCTCCACATCAAGGGCTTCAAAGATTGAGTCAAACAGCGTGAGTCACTCAGCTACTTTCTAGTGTTACTTTCCTATTGCATCTTTGTGAGTGTGAGGCAGACAAGAAGTGCTCCATGTACTCAAGTCTTGCATATCCAGAACAGTCTGGACCCTTTTTCTTCTTTCAAACCAGGCTGGAATAATCCAATACGGAGTACATGAATAAGCCAGTTACACTGAAGTCTCATCTTCACAATGATGAATGTGGATAGTAAAACTACAAAGGGAAATTAAGCTAGAGCCATAAGAAATATGACCAGACCTGTGCCCTGAGCATAATATCTTCAGTCTTCAGTATTAGAGTTATATTAACTGACCTGTGAGTTTTTCCAGAACATCAAATCCATGTTTCAGAGCAATGATATCAAGAAAAGAGACTGTACCATCTTCAAACCTAAAGAATGGAACAAATGAGCACAGTCAATACAACATGCAGCTAAGGTACAGATTTTAAATCTATTTTAAGAGTTACTATTTTTATATTCAGTGAATCTAATTTGCAGAGTGGGAACTCTTCCCTTAGGGATTCATCCCCCTGTCTTGTAGTGTCCTGTGAAGTGAAAATATGAGGTAATAGAGGTTCACATAAACAGTTGCTTGCACATAGAAAGGTATAATTTTCTCTTACATAGAGTAACTACGTACTAACCTACATTAAAATAATGGTTAACAGTTATGTTATGGTCCTAAGTCACCTTCTGAGAGATTAGGGAATAGGTGAGAAGACAGGTGGAGACTTGTGTCCATCCCCCTAACCCCCGATGTAATTACACCTAATGCAGTTGAGTTAGAGGGCTCCAGTAATCTGGTGCAAAGAGGAATCGGAGATCACTAACAAATCCCCCTCTGTGTGCTTCTGGAAATTAATTTTTAACTGACCTGTAACAAGAGCACTATACAAGGATGGGGGGAGAGGTGCATCCCCTACCATCATCTTTTAAAGGAAACATCAAATAGAAACAAAAACGCTGGATTTTATGAACTACTGCAGCCATTCCCACAGTCCAACAGGAGAAGGTGAAGCTCCAAGGTGAGAATGTTTTCAGGAATTGATGCACAAAAGCATTCAAGGGACCAGAAGAGACACCAGGGAAGTACAAAATATGTTTCATTTAGGCTGTGTGGGCACAACAGTCCACAAGAAGTTTTAAGGGGTGATCATTCATTTTTCTTCACCACAAAGAAGAATGCAGAATAATGCTACTAATGAACTGTACAGAACTCAATACTTTGCAAGGCTGAACCTGCAAGCAAGTCTCACAGCAAGTCTCTGAGGAAGGAGCTATGTCCAAAACTGTAACAGTTAATGCTGGAAATGAACCCACCCCAAATCTCATGGTTCAAGTTCAAAATTAAACTCCAACCATGAGCACAAGACCTCCACAGGGACCTGGTGTTCCTTGGATCTTTCTCAGAAAGGTCAGATGATATCTACATTGAAGAATTAGTGGACAAAGTGGAACATAAGTCATGCACTCTTGGGCAAAAATACTTTACATACATGTTTTAGACCACAAAATAGGGGATTACTTTTTTTCCTGCATGCATAATTTTTCATAATGCATGTTAGAAGCTTTTGGTCCCACAATTAAGTATGTATTGTGAAAAGGCTCAAAGTTTAAAAATGTCAGATATCAAATGCTTTTTCTTTAATAAAATAAACATCGATAGAATAACATAATAGCTCTCATTTCTATAATAATTTTTTAACCTCCTATTTTATCTTTCTATAGTTATCAAATATTTAAAACACTGCAAGTGACACCATCAGGTGAAGGACATATTAACCTTCCAAAAATATTTGGTAAAGGTCCACACAAAAGAAAAATGCAAGAGTATTGTATATATATGATAATACGTTAAGCTGCAATGAAAGAAGATAGAGGTGGCAAATAATTATAAACCAAGTGATAAGAGAAAAGTGGTGGACTGCTACAAGGATGAATGGCCCAAAAGAGACCACTCATGTTCACATATTTTTACATAGCATAGGCCAAAGAATCTGTCCTAGAAGTTTCTGAATCTTGCCTACTAATTATTAATATTTGATCTTGAACTTTAGGGAAGAAATCTTGCTGGTTGTCAGCGATGATATGTAAAATGGGCATTTGTGATTTGAAAGAGACCTAACACCAGGAATATTTTCACAGAGACCTGTGGACCAGTATCTGAGGGAAGCATTACTCTATCCAAAAGGCCATAAAAAATGTGGGAGGGTGAGGAAGAAAAGATAAGGCAGAGGCTAACAGTTGTTTTGGAATTGAATACAGAATAACATTAAAAACTTGCACTGGCTGCAGAAAAGGTCACAGTGGTCCCATGTCTGCCAAGGAGAGATTACAGAGAGCATCCGTGAGGGGGAACTGACCTGCTCTGCTCAGTTACTCACAATGGCCAGCAAAGCAAACAAAACACTGGGAACTGGACCAGAGCAGAGACACTGGCACTGAGCCCATCAAGGAGACTGCACAACCCCTAACAACAACTTTATCATTATCATAGTAGAAAGCACTTGAAAGGGCAACAAAGGTGCCAGCCTAGAACTCCAAAGACATCTGAGTCTTAGCCATTGTAAAAGGGGAGGCAAAATTTGGTTTTTTGTATTTCTGTTTATCAGATATGATTATTAACTAAGCAGACAACTGAGTACATCCAGTGCTACACAATAGGAGAGACACATGGACCATGTCACTCTTCTAAGACCTTAAATATTTTTATGAAAATAGTTCAGAGCTCATGAATCTTCGTTCAAATAAAAAAAAAAGAGTTGTGGATTTTGGTCAAACCTTATGCTCCAGAACAGCACAATTGTTGTGGCATGATATGCATCCTGCATTTAGTCTTTCTGTATCACAAAAAAATTACCTCCTGGGAGCTTCATGGCAAGAACCAGAAGCCACAAAAGAAATGAAAATAATGCTAAAAATATCTGCTCAAAGATATGGGCAAGTCTCTTTCTACAATTTAGACATGGACTATTTTGCAACATTCCTCTCTTGTATTTTGTTTGTTCATATGGCCCCCTCTATTCCTACATTACCAGCTTTCCAATTCTGATTAACAAAGCATGAATATTTTGGTATTGCTATAAAATGTATATTTACACTACTTCTGGTGCACTTGACTCGCACATATATTCTTCAGATTTTGTGAACACTTGGTGTGCAACTTCATGTCAAGATTTTTGGGAATCATGTATAATTTCTGGTATCTAGAAAATTAAGCCTAAAGTGCTATAGCAATAGTGCCATGGCAAAACACGATGCGATGAAGGGCAGCTATTCCCTTGTTGGGACACAAAGAGCTCTCTCTCAGAATATTTAACAGTATTTAAGACTGAGAGGAAACATGCTCCTTGCATTGCAAAACATTGGCTTCAATGGCTTACTTTTTTGATGCTTCAAATAAACTCAGTGGCAGTTGCAGTGTTAGAATAATCAGTTCAGGATGAAGTTCACTTGAATGCTAGTCTAGAAGCCACTTCCTGAAGTAATCAAGATTTTGCAGCTGATGATGTATAAAGGATGCTTACAAAGGCTAATACTGCAGAATACCAACCCAAGAAACAAGAAGCTTACCTCTCTTATCTAGTTCTTATTATAATTGATCTCACTTAATCAGGTCCGGGATGAGCTCAGTTGTTTAGCTGATTGTGTTTGTGAAGTGCTAATAGCACTTCACATCCAATTGCTATCTGACAAATTGGCTAAGCAACTTGTGACATAACAAAGAACAGAGCAGCCTGCCTAAAATCTATCCAGGAGTTATGAAGCTGATGAGCTGTTCTCCCTTTCCCAGTCACACACAAACTCTGCTTCTAGAAGCAAAAATTTTTGAGTCACAAGAGAAAACTATTGCTTTACAGTGAGCAGTCCTGCCTTTAGGATCTTCCTAGGGATGGAGATGGGCTAGTTTTTTCTTTGAATCTTTATTTAACTGATTGTTGTGACACTTCTCTGTAACACTTCTGCATTCAAATGCTATTTTCTAAAGTTACCATCTCACATTTCAGGGCAACTGAAACACAGAAGGAAACTGTGACATCTTGGGCAGTTTCAATTCATCCTGCCCTTAGCCAGGTCACCTTTACACAGAAATATGATGACAAGAATTCTAGCCTGGACAGATGTGATTGGAAATAAAATGCTGAAGGGCTAAAAAACCCTTCATGTTTGAAAAGAGGACTTAGAGGAAAATTTGGTGGAAGGCAAAAATACTACCCTGGAGTTGGACAGCACTGACTTAAGTCAAGAGTCCAGAAATTGCCTCAAGACCAATCAAGCAAAGAAGTGATGAAATATCTTGCATAATATAAGCTATTCTGCATATTAAAAGTATACAAAGCATGGCTTTTAGGTATTTTGGGTGGAAGAATCTGCTGCTGGATTGGGAATGCTTACTTGTTTAGCAGGTAGATGAGTGATTGAGTTGTTTGAGGGATTTTTTTTCGTTTTGGTTTGGTTTTTTTTTTCAATTCATTTGTTCAGATAAAGTAAATCCAGGGATAGAGACATTCTATTTGTGCATAGAATCACATATTCATAGAATAACAGGTTCTTGAGGGAACCTCAAGAATCATCTGGTCCAACCTTTCTTGGCAAAAGCATGGTCTAGACAAGATGGCACAACATCTTGTGCAGCTGAATCTTAAGTGTGCAATGTTGGGGAATCCGCCACTTCCCTGAGGAGATTATTCCAGTGGCTGATTGTTTTCATTGGGAATGTCCAGTCAGAATTTCCTCAGGAGTAACTTCTACCCATTATTCCCCATATTTCCCATGGACTCCTTGTAAAAAAGAGAGTTTCCATCTTCTTTCTAGCCACCCTTTAAATACTGGAATATGGTGATAAGGTTTTCTTTCTAAAATCTAAAACCTTTGTCTTACTAGCCACCTTCAGCATGCTCAGCAGGATCCCAAACTCCACAATATTGTGATCACTGCAGCCAAGGCCATTGCTAACCCAGATATAAACGAAAGCAGGTTTTCTTGGTTTGAGTGTAGTGAATCCAGCAGTGCCTCTTTCCTGGCTGGCACAGCTAACATAAGGAAGCAGCTCTCCACACACTTCTGAAACTTGATAGATGATATGTTAGCTATTGTTTGTTCTTCCAATAAATATTTGGGTGGTTGAAGTCACCCATAAGAACACGGTTCTTGGTGATTTGAAGCTTGCTTAGGTGACACAAATATTGCCTCATTGGCCTTACTGTCTTGGTTTGGAGGTCAGCAGCAGATGCCTCCTGTAAGATCCTCCTTGGAGAGGACCCCTGTGATCTTGAGCCAGAGGCGTTAGATAAGGCTTCCATAATCGCTCTATTCGACTTCTGTACATTGAAGGTTGTCTTTAACTTGAGTGTGACTCCTCCTCCTCTTCTTCCCTGCCTGTCTTTTCAGAAGAGCCTTTAACGATCTATTGCAATCCTTCACTCAGGCCAGTTGTCCCACCATGTGTAAGTTATTCCTACGATATCATAACTTTCTGACCAGGCATGGAGCTCCAGTTCCTCCTGTCTGTTTCCCAGGCTGCATGCACTGATATGTATACACTTGAAGTAGTTGGTGTTCTAGTTCTCACCTTGGGAAGCAGCTAAGGAACATTTCCACGTGTGCAATTTCTACCCAGAACACAGGTCACAGCACTGAAACTTTGATAAAAATCCCATCACAAGGTCAAAAATAATCCTGCTCATTTGAAAGCATCGCTGAGTCAATGCAAAGTGCAGCGATGGAGTGTGGGGGGAACATGACTGTCAGCCAGTGACCTCTCTCCCTTACACCGGGGTAATGACTCCATTTAGGTCAAATGAACAGAAGTCATTCCTGAGTTTCTAAAGCAGGTAAAAGAGAAACCAAATCCACAGAGAATGCATATTTCTTGAATAAGCTGCTTTTCTTTTTTTTTTTTCCTTTTTTTTTTTTTTAACACTCCTCAGGAGTGGAGCTGCCCTTTGAAGTGAGATGTTACATGAGTTCCTTTCATCTTTTCAATTCATTTATTTTTATCTAATTAAAAAGTACAACAATACAGAGAGGTTCTTGGTATGCATTTAAAAGTAGTTCATTCAGATCCTATTTTTCAGCTCTTAGAGATACTCCATATCACCACCATATGAAACATCTGTCCTGGCAAATTGAATTTTTACATTTTATGCATTTTCTTATTTATTCTAAAGTGACATTTTCTGGAATTACAATAGCACCAAGAGTATACAGTCTCAAGCTCATGGCTGTAGGAACAGACTGTTCCCAATCATATTCATGTTCTTAGGTTAGTAATTGCCATCTCTGATATTAGCAGGGGAACAGATTTTAATTGGTCTCACTGCTTTCCAACATCAAAACCCCACATTCGCAGAAGGAGCTTTATTTGTTTTGCTTTTCTTTAACTCAAAATTTATCATTACTAGGCTACAAAACCTTTAGGGCCCTGCTCTGCTCTTTAGAACTTCTATTAACTCCTCCTGAGACAAAGTTCTTAGCTACTTTTCCAGGGTGTTTGTGTGTCTCCAGAGGACATGATTCCCTTTGTCTGGCTTTGTCTCCCACAGGTGATACTCTTCATTTTTACCAATTAGCTAGTTGACCGTATTAGTCACTTTCTTAACCAGGGAAAATCCTGATCACATTAACACCAACAGCTGAGCTTTAAGGCAGCATCTCCCAAGACCAAGCATTTGTCTGTGGGCTTTTTGATCCTTTACTAGTAAAATCTTTGGAACACAGTATGATCCACAGATGACTAACCTCAGGTACACATTCAATTTTGACTAAATCTTTGTTTCACACAGTGAAAGTCATTGAAGAAAGTAAATAAAATTAGGAGATAGCCTGTTGTAACAGATACATATGCTACCATTAAACTATTCTTTCATCATAATCTAACATTCATGTAATTGCCTGCACAGGAGCATACTACAGTAAGTCAAGAGTTTAAATGGTAGGAGAGCAGTAATAAATGCTAGACCTCTGAATAAGACACCTGCTCTCACCACTTCAGCAATTCCTTTTTACTTCTGTTAGTGGCACATTAGACAATGGTGAACAGTGATTGTTTCTCATTCAATGAAAGGAGATCCAGTGTTCTGAAACCAGCCACTTGTGGAGGAGAAAATTGAATTAATAAATCAATCCATTTTTATTTCTCAAATGTCTCTGTGCATCTCTCCCTTACGTACAATTTGATGAACTCTTACCTGGTAACTTTGCTCAGTATATATATCTAGAAAAATCTTCCCCATTTGCACTGAAAAGATTAGCAATCCTTAAGCCTGTTACTCAAATTGGTCTGAATGACACATTGTGATTTTGTAGATTATCAGCTCCTCAGAGCTCTGAAACGATGAATAAATTACATCTCAGGGATAACATACTCCCCTGCCAACCCCTACAAGGACCCTCCAAAGTAAAATAATAACAAAACTACTTTTTTTCCCTGCTAGAAGTCATTGGTCACAAAACAACCAATGTACTGCATGTCACAGGTCAAAAGTTCCCTTCCAATTTCACAAAACGGGCCAATATATTTTCATTGTATTGCTATGGCAGAGGCGGAGAAACAAAAATAATCTTACTCTTTTAAATTCCATCATACAAAGGGATATTTCCTTGAGGTATATTAAATTTAAGTCTTTAGGAACATGAGGCCTGCTAGTTAACTACCCTCAAAGAATAATATGTTCAACTATCAGCTAGTTAGCTTGCAATTTATACTCATTCATCTTAACTTGTAGCTTATTAATGTCAACAAGAACCCCATTAAGGTGCAATTCAGTGTGAGCAAGCGTATTACAAATGATTTCTGTATCTGTCTGAGTATTTAACATTTGATATGCATTATACTCCCATGATTATATATCAATAATCCAAATGTTCACACCTCTGCTTCCCATGGGAAGGTAATATCCAGATATAACCCCAAGTAATAGTTAAAGTGAGCAATTTGCAAAGTGTATTTGCATAAACTGTTCACTGATCAGCTATGAGTAATGAATCATTAATAAAAATTCAAAGCCCTTTCTTTGATTTTCTCCTTAGGAGGAAGGAAAGGATGAAAGACATTCTGGAATTAAATTTTTCATAGGCAAGAATCTGACCATCTGTAATAATTTTTCTGTATTCAGTATAAACAGATTTGTTTATTTCCTCCTGAAGATTGAGATGTAATCTTTCATCCTTAAACAGGTACATTTGGGGATAAAGAATAACTTTGTAATTAACTGCTAAAGATTAAAATTGAAATATCAGTTTAAAAATTGGCAGACAAAGAACATGAATTCAGTCTTACAACCTACACCTAAAAATACCACTGTCTAATCAAGTGTGCCAGTGAGGCAGGCCCAGATCAGTGACCTCAGATAAGGTTAGCAGTAACTTATCCTCAGATAATGGAGAAAAATCCCTATGAGTGCTTTCCAATGGGTAGTCTCCATTCTATACAAAGGTCTGTGCCTTGAAGAAGGGATTGCTGCAATGCATAAACTTTATTTCCACTACAGATAAAAGTGAATTCAGCAGGACTTCTGAGTGTTTTATTTCCTCAGTTGAGGTGGGGGAGAGTGTGTGTGTGTATGTGGGTGTGGGTGTGTGTGAAAAGACTTCTCTGATGTCATCCAAAAAGCTGCTTTCTCTAGCAAAAAAATTCTTTCCAGAGGTAATTTTCAGAGGCAATGTATACCTAAGATTAGCAGAATGCACTGGGAGCTGTGAATTAGGACTGTCATGTTAAACCACTTTGTGTTGAGCCACCATTTGGGGAAGATGTGCTCTTCTTTCATGGCAACCCAAAAACTAATTTAAAGAACTTCAAATGTTGTTACTGTCAGTAAGAAAGAGGCCCAAAGTGTGCTCACGAATGTGAGGGATCTGGACAGGCCAATTGTGTGAGATTTAACAGGGTGAAGTGCTTGGGTCACAACAAACCCAGGCAGCACTACAGGCTGGGGACAGAGTGGCTGGAAAGCTGCCCTGCAGAACAGGGAGTGAGCTGGGATTGTTTAGCCTGGAGAAAAGGATGTTTTGGGGGAACCTTATTGCTCTTTACAACTTATCTGTAAGGAGGTTGTGGCCAGGTAGGGGTCAGTCTCTTCTCCCAAGTAAAAAGTGATAGGACAAGAGGAAACCGCCTCAAGTTGCACCACAGGAAGTTTAGATCAGATATTAGGAAAAATCTTTTCACTGAATGGGTTGTCAAGCTTTGGCACAGGCTGCTCAGGGAAGTGGTGGAGTCCCCATCCCTGATATTTAAAAGATGTAGATGTGGCACTGAGTGACATGTTTTAGTGGTGGACTTGGCAATGCTGGATTAACTCAGATAAAATACAAGCAGGAAATAATTTTCATTTTTATCAAATGGAATGAGCGTTAAGTGTATTTCAGAAGTCTTCATGCATGTGCTGAATATTTCATAGGTGTCAGCAAGAATAAAATGTTATCAGTGTTTTTGTCTTTTACTTCTGATGTGAATGTGCATGTATGTGAAACTACTGGAGTTGGTGGCATACACCAACTACAAGTAGTAACAAGTGAGTACTAAGCAGCTAAATTCAGTTTAATGTATGATATATGTAGAAACAACACTGTGTATTCAGAACAGCTGGCAGCTTGACAGAACTGGCATTATTAAATTACTGCTATGAAACAACTTAGTTTCAGAATAAGGTCTTTTTAGCTAGTTTGCATGTTGAGACCTTTGTGATAACAGTAAAATCATCAAAGAAGAATGGGACAAAACAATACAAGGAAGACTTCAGCTAATAAAACATTCTAAGGTATATGAGTAGCCTTTTTATGCCTAGGGGTTACAACCAACTATGACTTTCACAAGGAAAAACCCTTACTGCTTCTGCACCTTTCTCATGCTTGAAAAAAAAAAATTGTATAGTAAGGTCTGCTACACCAAACCAGGTGCATCCTGGTAATGACTTGGTTTACTGCAAGATCCACCAAGCTATTTTTTCATTTTCGGACTATAAAATGCATATTTTTTCCAATATTTTTTTATTTTTCAGCATTGTTGTGAGGCTTACTAATACTTCACACTACCCTGTGAGGTCAACAGGTAGTACCTCAGTGATGAAGACTGGGAAGTTGAAGAAGTAAGCAACTTTTCTTTCCAAGGGCCAACTCTAACTGATTTTCCAAGCATGGACTGGATTTAAGAGCTACCAAATTTCTAGAAAATTGAATTCACAGCAGCGATACTGAATTAGCAAGTACTCCTAATTTCTCTGTTTTAAGTAGTTTGCACCTTTAACTGCAGAAAGCCAAGAACACTTTCCATACAACTGCCTCTCCTCTTCAACAGGAGTACAGTGATGGAGACCCCAGGAATTTCATGTGCTTGTATAATCAAAAGTGTCCTGGACCTGCATTGATAAGGTCAGTAAATGGAAGAAGTTTTGGAGGTCTTCCAGTCATCCTAATCCAGAAGAAAGGATCATCTCAACTAACAATTCCTTCTAGAAGTCAGGAAAATTCTGGCATATTACTCAGCATTGCTAATGCTTGAAGTAGAGAGCACAGGGAGATGACTCCTGTCCCTGGCTTTGACAGAAAAGAGCATGAGTCATGTAGCTGAGGAAACAACAGGCTGAAGGAACAGCAGAGGGTTAGGAGTGCATGCATCAATAGAGAAACAAAAAACTTAATATTCATAGAAGCATTCGTTATGTAAGCGATATCATCCCAGCTATCACCCAAATAGAAAACAGGATAATGAGTGGGTGAAAAGAGCAGAGATGTTTATATGCTAAGACAAAGTACATGGGCTACAAAATGGAGGGATTAGAGCCACTCTAGGACACTACCTTATTAGTATGTGGTAGAAAAACAATCACAAACAGAAATCATGCTGAAGAAAACACATAAATATAGGAGAGACAGTGGTGGAGAAAACAAATATTTTGAATTGAAATGTCTTTGGTGAGATGTTCAAAACAAGAAGGACTAGTTGCTGAGATTTTGCTATAGGCTATGTAGCTATGTAGGAAAAAAAAAAAGGTTTTGGGTCCAACAGATACTTTTCTATCACTCTTACAGAAATAAATATAACTTTAACTTTTCTTCAAGCAAAACCAAGATAACAGAAATGGTCAGGTTCAATTATTACTTAATATTGGAGCCAAACCCAAACAAAACCTGCTACAAATAAAATAATTACCTGAAAAATTGCTTTTACAAACAGTTATACAAAACATAATGGGAGACTTTGACTGATTGAAACCCTGGTCAGAAGAATTACAAGTTTACATGTCACAGATGGATAAGCAACCTCAAATGAGATTTTGAATGTGACTGGGGCAAAATGAGACATTAATGAAGTTACTTGGCCAGGAAAACTGAACTGAAATAATCAAACACTTTAGATAAAGAGGAGACTTAAAATTACTCGAAATTGAGGTTTAAAAATATATGGAATTTGCATCCCAAAAGTATGAAAGAAATAAAGAAAATGAACTTTTAGAGAAAGCCTCCAGAAATAACCTGCACTAAAAAAAGACCTCTTATGTGAAATTTTAGCACTTTTTATTAATGATGACATGGAATCAGAAAAAGTGCTGCTCAGGAAAGGAAGCTACTGTTGGAAAGATAGAAAACACAGGGATAAAGTGAGAATTCCCAGGAGCCAAGCTTTGGCAAAACAAATCACACTGAACGGTAAACTATTCTTTATTTACAAACAATGGAAAATATTAAGGATATAGAAGAACATATAAATATAACAAAATAAGGAATATAAATAAAAAGAAAAAGAAAAGGATTGTGATTGTTATTCAAAAAGCAAAGAGCTGGTGGAAAACTGGTCTGAAAACTACGTGAGTACTTGGACTCAGATTTTAAGAAGGACTGATGAAAAACATAGGTCAGGAGAGGGTGACTCATGGCTGAAAGTGTGTGGAAAGTATCAAAACTGAAATTATTAAAACTGGTGTGGAAGCTCACTTCAAAGGTTTTAATGTACTTGAACACAGGCAGATGAACACAGATGAACTATGTCCCAGAATTGTAAGAAATTGGCATGAAAAACTCCCCAAGCCAAATAGCACAGGCCAGTAAGCAAATTTTTCAAATCAGGAATGGAAAACAGAAAACACAGTATTTCTACTGAAGAAAGGGAAACAGACTAACCCAGGGAACAACACATCTGTTAGCTTGAACTCAATGTTACGTACGTTCTGAAAAGAAGTTCTGAATGAAAGCACAATTAAATGAGTAAATAAAAGCATGTTCAAATGCACCATGCCTTGTGCCAATGGAAAATCAATCCCAGAGAGGCTGCCATTTTAAAAGCACATTATTTTTCTAGGCAAAGGAAATGCAGAACTAATTTATCTGGATTTCAGTAAAACATTACCTCTAGTGTCATATGAAGAACTATTATAGAACAAAGAATATTAGAAGAGTGTTACAGTAGGCCAAGCAATTGTGCTGAAAGGGGCACTATTATGCTAGGAAAAGGTTTCCCATTTAATTCCTTGAGCTCTGGCTTTGGGACAAGTATCTCTTTTAGAAGTCTCAGTAATGATCCTGGCATATAAGGTATGAATGTGAAGATAAAATGGGTTCCTGAAGTGAAATCTGGAGATTGTCAGTGCAGGAGAAGGGGCTGTATAATGTGTGCATCAAGAAACAGATAATGTTGAAAACCCTAAAAAAAGAAATGAGATTAAATGTATAATACGCTTCAATGTATGATAAGTACACCATCGTGCATAAGCCCTATTATGCACTTAGGGATTACTGAAATTAACTTCTGCCATGAACTGGAGGACTGTCATCCAAAATATTAGATTTGCCAGTCTATCAGATCAGCTATCAGCCATCAGGATGACAAACAGGAGAACATGCTAGGACTTCCAGATAGAAAAATAACACCATTAATAAAGGTCTGATAAGACTTTCTGTGGCATGACTTTCTATATATGACAAACAGAGAAAAGGAAACTCCATCTTTGAGAAGTATTCAGTTCACTTGGTATGGAAATTCAAAGCTAAGTAGAAGTGCTTGGTAGATCTAAAGATGGGGAAAAGGTGGGTAATAATCAGGAAGGATAAACAGCTAGAGGACAAAAGGCAGATAAATGACCAAACTGACCACAAGGTAATATATACTGAAAATTAAAAGTTTGTGAACATTCAAAACATGAGATTATAGAACCATTTCTCAACATGAGAAGCAGGAACAAACCAAAAGCAACATATCCTCCTTCCCTGTCCCAAAGGTATCCCCCTCATTCTGCACACAAGCTCAGCACAAAGAGGGAATTATATAGTGTGGGTGTCTTTGACCACGAATAGGTTGATTACATGACCCAGAAGGTTTTTGCCCCGTGCCCAAGAATACAAAAAAAGAAAATGCCAAAATAGCAACTCCTTTTAGTTTCTGAAACTATATATGAAAATAACATAAATGCAGAAGTTTGTTACTTTGGAAACCTCTGAAAACCCTGGAGTTATCTCTCATGATGATTTTCTTGTGACCAAGTCAGTTTCATTTGACACACAATTAGGGTGACACCATCTTGGTCAACATCAATTGTACAAGAGACTACTGAGACAAGAGCAAAAGAAATGCATGTACTGACAGGGGTTTTTTCTTATAAATTTGTCTGCATATTCTACCAACCTGAGAGTATGGCATATTGACTAATTCCCTATGCTTCTGTAAGGAGGGTCTCTGGTGATGGTGGTGAGGAATAAATAGGTAATTTCATTTAGATTGATCATCACAGAAGTAAAAGGTGATCTTGACAGCTGTATGATTTTATAAGATAATGTTAACACAGTAAACATGGAAATACCCATCTCCATTAACGTTTTCTTCACTTAAGAGTACAGGAAATCTTTCTGCCTCAGTCACACCTGACACATAAGTATCATCAAGAAAGAAAAACTGTACAGTGGCATTGTAATACAAAACACTTACTTGAAAAACTCAACATGCACCAATACTGTAAGTAATCTATTCCCTCTTATGAATAGAAGCACTTTCAAAATTCAGCTCGCAATGAATCCTCTTGGAAAAAAATATATTGGGTTTGTAAATGCTATAGACAGCATAGTGCTTAAGTATAAGAGAAAATGTTTGCATACAAGTTTCACCAAATTGAACCCGCCACCACAGAAAAATAGGTATGTTTTCTGTAAAAGTCTCACCAGAAAAAACTTTCTCATAGTTCATTTACAACCAAAGACTAACCAGGGCTGAAATGAACCTACTTCCTCTTCCACTAGTTCGATTTTTCAGGTACAGCACATAGATATTTCAGGGACATGCAGCCAGGTAACTGATGGTTGTAAAATAATAGGCAGTGAAGATATCTGGTGTGAGCAGAAATATCCAATAGGAGAACCAGGTGACATTGCTCCAAATATAGTACATATAGTCGACAAGATATACATATTTTCTCTTCAGACTTGCTAACCATTGGAAATGGTAGAAAGTAGGCAGCTTTGCATGTAGGGAATTCAGAATATACAGAGCAAAGTATAATCACGCTTGTAGGTATGCTTAGTACTACACAAGCAATAAAGTACTTTGCTAAAACAGTCTTAGGAAGATAGCAAAAAGAGCAAAAATTCATTCTTGAGTTGCCATGAGCTCTGACTGGGCCAGTAGGGTGCTGTGGTGGTGCCTCACAGCACAGTGAGGAGCAGCACACAGCATTGCTACCCACAGCTTGGCTGCCAGACTCCTCAGTTTCCCAGCACAAAGGAAAAGAGTTTGCACCACTAGAATGGGAGCTCTCCAAGGGCAGAAAAGTTCCCCAGTGGAAAATAAATGTGAATTTGGAGAGAAAAGGTAAGTGGAGTTGCTATTCAAAAATACATTATACAATTTTTAGGGAAATACAGGAAGCTTAGTATTATGAAGGCTGAACTACTACCCAGACAGTATTTTGGTGATCAGAGAGATCCCTGATTTAAAATTTAGTTCTATACTATTCTTCTGTATAAGACAGCAGAAATCTGGAATGTCATATGCCACCTTAAAATGACACAACCAGTAAGTCTCTGAAAAGTTTTGCCTTCAAAATGATTATTCACATAATGAATTCCAAATGTATTTCAGATTTTTAATCTCTTAATATATGTAGAAAACCCCATATAAAAACCTAATAAGACTGTCAGCCCATTCAGTATTTTGATATATCAGCTATGCTTTCGGAAGACTTCTTTCCTCCACCCTCCCTTCCCCATGTATGTTAATGTTTGCTTTACTGGTTATAATTACTGAAAGAAATCCAGCTGAGATTAGATTTCAGTTATAATTAATGATGAATGTGTCAAAGTATTATGATGTTGTTTATCACACTGCTTGCAATGTAATTTAATGCAATAATACCAAGACTTGCTATGTGACAGTTATTTAGCTTTTAAGTCGTCTTAAGATGCTCTGCAGAGTATCCTGAATGTTAACTATGGAAAGATTATTTTATACAAAAGCAGCTTCAGGCAAAATACAGCAACAACTTGCTAGAGCCCAGAAAAAGTTCTTAAATCTTATGTCATCTATGAGCTGAAACATAATAATTAAATAATCTAGACATGTTGTAAAGCTAATGAGAAATCCAAAGGATAAAACTGAAAATTGACATTAATAGGGCAGCTTAACCATATGAGGAAAAAAACAGTCTTTGTTCTTTCTGGTACAATTTCTGAAGAGATATCTTTCTTTTTAATGTGTACATACACACAAAAGATTGAAACCTAAGATCCTGGGGAAAAAAAAAAAATTAATAACTTTGGATGTCATAGACAGACAGTTCAGGGTATTTTAAGGTAAGTCTTAGTGTCCTAGTTTGGTGTGTTGGGGTTTTTTTAGTTGGTTGGTTTGTTTGTTTTTTTCTCTCCTTGTAGCCACTAAATTAATTTTCTTTTCACCTCGGACACGGTTCTAAGAATTTTCTACTGTCAGGTGGTCCCCATTGTGTATTTACTTGAATGCTTGTGAATCCTGTCACTGGCCTTGGGCCTTTTTTTTTGCAATGAATGCGCAAGTTTGCCCTGAGGAGCTGTGTCCCCGCACAGCACAGGGCTGCTGTACATGATCTCAGATTGAAAAGCAAAGCAGTAATTTTACATATATTGCCTGTGATGACTAGACAAAGGTAACTGATTGCTACATGTCTTTACCAGGAAAATATCAGGCATGGTGGGAAACAAGAACACGTTCATTATTTTTGTAGTTCACATAGCTAACATGAAAAAGTTTTAATATTCAATCCAAATCTAGATGCAAGGTCTAGTTTAAGAAAACCTGTACACATTTATAGAAAATCAGTTCACTTGGGGATATTGTTTTCAAGTTGCAGCATGCTGAAAACTCATATATAAGGTTCAAACTTCACAACGGAATTTGTTTATTTTGTTGTGATTTCTCACTGTGCCATACCATTCTGTGCACATATGATATGGCATATAAAATTTACCAACATGTTGTAATCCCATCCTCCGAAACTCAAACACACTTGAGGGACACAATTCTAGGCTCTGATTAAAAAGCACAGTTCTCCACAAATTCTTCTGAAAACAAACCTAATGCTAAAAGTGCTGCCATTCTTGTAGAAAGAAATCTAAATTGTTATTGCTTTAGTATAAACCTACAAATAAATATTACTAATATCTTGCTGACATATGTGAACTGCAAAAAATCTAAAATTTGCTTTCACTTGTAACCTATGAAAATAACTGTGTTTTTTTAACAAGCATATTCTCTAGTTTTTATGGTATCTAGCAAACTAGTGCTCTTTAGGCTATTTTCTGTCTAATACTTTATATATTTTGGGGAAGGTATATATCTGATAATACACTGTTAAGAACATTATACCTAATGCAATTTTGCATCCGCTAATGTTTTTAAAGCTACATTTGTTATTGGAATTCAGCTCTGCAGATAAGATGTTTAATACAACTTGACTAATGCATTTGTTCAATTAACCAACATAGCATCTATTAAAATTCTGGTGTTCAAACTCACTGAAGCCATTTCAAAGGCTCCTTTGAGAAAACGAGAATAAATTAGTGAGGTAAGTGGAAGATTTTTGAGAGGTATAATGTTTGATTTTGGCACATTCATCATCAAAACAAAACTTGGGAAATTTTAAGCTATGCAAAAAGAATCAGCATTTTTTACCACCTTTTGTTACCATAATAACAAATACCAATGATGGAACTGAATGAAGATAACATTGACTACCCATAGAGATGGATATTGATTAACCAGAGAGATCCTAGTAAAATTTGACTCTGAAGAAGCGCTTGGCTTCAGGCCTGGAGAGTCTGGCTACTAATTTAAAGGTGAGCCCCAGAGCTTTTGAATTGTTCTAATGACACTCCTGCTAGCAGCAGCAAGTTCTATGGACAAATTTATCAGGGACTGCCATCAGAATTTGTGACTCTTTTTCCCTTACTTCCTCCCTCTGCACATGGGAAGATGTCACCAAGAAGAGTGTTTGTGCAGGTAGGTTGAGAAAGAGCACCATGCTACCTTATTCTGCTTATAACAGCCTTGTCCACAGAGGGAGAGGGTGCCTGGGGAGTTTCTGGAGAGACTGGCAGGGACACGCATTGCTGGCTACCACCATGAGATGTTCTCATGGAGTACTGGCGCCTATATCCAAGTTCACTGTCCTTTAGAACTTGAACTTTCCCTTGGTCTGACAGGTGCCATCTGCTATGCTGCCTTTACTTGCACTTTTTCCTCCAAAAGATTTAAGCTATTTTTTAATTTAAAAAAGGAACATTGAAAATGAAGGTTTTCATTAAAGGTATGGGAGTCATCTTGACTTCCCTACTTTTGGGCAGATACATGGCACTTAGTTCGGTTTCCGACCAAGTTAAATCGTGCAAGTCATCCACTGATGTGAAGAAATGTGACTTGAGTAATTTCAGATTTCTTTCCTGTATACCTGTGAGATGTAAGTCATCAATGTTTATCCTGATTAGGATAAATTAGACACTTTCCAAACAATTGCTCACCGGCACCTGCTCAGGAACACATTCAACCATTCATCTCCGCCAGCTACCTCACGCCACTCTGCACAGTGGGTCAGCTCAGTGCTGCTAACCACAGTGAGCAGGTTATAAATTAATACCTTGTGTCCTTCCATGGACATCTTTCCCATAAAGAGATGCTAATGAAATACAAGCAATGTACATTAAGCTAAATGCTACTCTCAGTTTATCTTCATTTACCTTTTCCTCAGCCACTATTTAAAACCAAATCTTAGTGAAGCTCTGACTGACCTTTTTACATACACATACAAAAAATAAATACTGCTCTCCTGCTTTACAAAGGTGAACTGGAGCTTAAGCAGACAACAGCTGCAGTTCCGATTTTGATATACTAAAATAGGAACTGCATTCCGGTTCTGTTTTCGAGTGCTGGGAGTCGCTACTGTTCTGCCAACTGACCAATGCTGCATTTCAGAGTTTAACAATGTACTAGTTTGAAAACAAACCAGTGGGAGACTCCAAGTCAGAACTAAAATTTAATAGAAAAATTAAAAATAAAGGCAGAAAACACTGGTTTAAACTGACAGGGTCAGGATACAACCTGACACCCTGTTGGGCAGGGTGGTGGTAGCAGTCCAATTAAACGATGGCTGCAGTCCTCTTGAGGCGATAGATATGTTTCTGTTGAAGTGGTGATCCTGTAGAAGGGTCTGGTCTTCCTCTGAAGGTCCACTGGTGGTTATGTAGCTCTTGTCCTCTGGGAATCCAGTAGGAAAGGCTGGCTGTGGTGTTCCGAACCTCAGACTGTATCCAGGTAGGAATGCTTGGTTTCTCTCCCCCAGGTGGAGCACCTCACAGTGGGACAATGTAATTTATGAGTCATGCAGTGAGGTTGGATGGCCCATTGACAGAAGATAGCCCCCGGAGGGAGTTATCAGGGATGAGTCATGAAGGAGATAGGGAACACTGCCCCACCTGCTTTAAGAGCTTATGAAGACGGTGATAGAATACATACTTTTGGTTACACTTTACACTGTAACTTAAGACAAACAAGGGCATTAGTGTTAAACACATTAAACACATAACAGTTTGGAGAAAATAAAATCTGTGTCCGCTTTCAAAATCTGTGTTAACCACCAAAGGTACATATCCTTAATTATAACAAAAATTTTATGGAAATTGAAAAATAAAGATGAGCCACATCTCTAAAATAATGATTTCCTTTAGTCACAAAATGATAGAATCATAAAGGTTGGAAAAGACCTCTAAGATCATCAAGTCCAACTGCTAACCCAGCACTGCCATGTTCACCACTAAAACATACCTCCAAGTGTCACATCCACACGCCTTTTGAACACTACCAGGGCTGGTGATCCACCACTTCCCCTGGGCAGCCTACCTCAATGCCTGGCCAACATTTCAGTGAAGAAATTTTTCTCAATTATTAATCTAAACATCCCCTGGAGCAACTTGAGGCCATTTCGTCTCATCCTGTCACTTGTTACCTGGGAGAAAGAGACTGAATCATGGGCTATTACTCCTTTGTGGAATCACAGTACACTGGCAGATTGCAGACAGAATAACGAAGAGCAAGCAATCAGTATTATGTACATCTATGACACAAAGCTGCACAGAGTGACTGTCTAAAAACAGAGTGTCATCTGGAATAGGACAAGAATTCCCTAAAGTGAGTAGAGAAATGAAAATATTTAGTCTCAGAGACACTGAAAAGCATAAATTAATATGACTGCTTAACATGCACAAGGAATGCTTAAAGTATCAAGGGACTATTTGAAGGCATCATGAAGAAGACACCAAATAAATGCATTATAAACAACAATAGCACCATACAGACTCTGCTGTTCATAGCCTCTTTTGTCAGCAAAACCGTACCATTTGAGAGGCATGTGACCAGGTAACATGGTCTTGCTAATACCATTTGAGTGCTTTGAGTCAGAAGCAGCAGCAGTGGAGGACCACAGGGCATTTCTTGACATAAAATGAAAAATAAAAAATCCTCTCCTTTCTAGTTGCATGTCCTCTTTTTCTTTTCAGAAATGAATCCTTCCAAAGCAAGACAGTGTAGGTGCAGTTCTTGTGAAAAGCAGGTGTGTACATACTTGCTCTCAGCAAACAAAGCAAGTTGGCACATCTTAGCTGTTCTACCTCCTCAGGTGTCTTGGTACATACTGATTAGCCTATGGCTAACATTTATGCTAAATAAGGGCATAATGCTAATTAAGTCTCTGCACTGTTCCCTCTCAGAGACAGTGGGTCCTCACTCAATGTTCTGGAAGACCATGCTTCTCTGGAAAAGTATCCACTATGTTTAGTCAATCCAGCAGCCATAAATGTCTCTTACTGCACAAGTACAAACTAACTATGCTTGTCCAGGTAGAAATAATTTATATTTAAGGAAGTAGCATTTTTAGGAGCAAACAGTCTCTCTAACCTAAGGAAGGGCAAACTCCACATACACACACAGAATCTTAATCTAGGAGGTGCTTCAAAGTTGAGCCACCTAAACTATCATTTTCTGGTGATAAAACTCTTCTTTAAAAGAAAATACATTGTAAATGACAGAAAAATCCATGTTTACTTCTAACACAGTCAGCTGAAATCTCACTCTTCAACAATGAACACATTATAGGAGGTTAGAGATAAACTAAATTGGATATAGTGTAATTATATATAATTGTAATTGTAATTATTTTTCTTAATTTGCGTCTTTATCAAATGGCTGAGGAAATATTTATAATGTAATTGTTATGCACACTGGCAGAATCATAATTCACACTGTAAATACAGAGCGTTCTCTGAAGCTTTTCTTAAGAGTCAAGTATAATCAGGGGATTGCAAAACAAAACCAGAAAAAACAATGGTGTGAAAACAGAATAATGAGTCAACAGTTACTTGGAATAATCTTACAAGGAAGATCATAAAAATGTAATTTATAAAAAAACCCTGCTAAACAGTCACACTTAGTCTGAATGTTGACATTTTCTACCCATGCAGGGTTTCTGCAAACAGGATTATTACTGATGCATCTCATATATGCCAAAGAGGTCTTATTCTCTTAGGATGCTGCTGTAAGGCAATGCTGAAAGGGAGAAGACAAACTTTGAACTTTTCAGTCATAAAGAAATCCTCATTTCAAATGGTAATCAAATTGCCAGGATCAAAAGGATGCAAGGTTTTATCACTCCATTGACTATATTTTTCCTGCAATCAGGGAAGTAATTGAAATAAAAATATTGAGAGAGAACATTGGAAATAGTACAAGGTAACACTGTCTTCTCAGAGCTGCCAAGAGACTGCAAGAAGACCCAGGAGGGACCTCAACTTCCAAACCTAATTGGGGCTGTAGATATGTACATCATTAAACAAATAAGGAAAACATGACAGACACCATGCCTCACTGATTTTTAGTTGCCCGAGGTTGCAGAACCAAGTTCATCTTCGAATGTAAGATGCTGTCTAAAAATCTAAGTATATGGAAATTAAAAAAACCAAAAACCATAGATCTAAATACTACTGCTAACTATTTTTTTTTCTTCCTTTTAGGATTAGGATTTATTCAATAGTATCTTAAAAAGGAGATTATATTTCTTTTACTGTGCAATTTAGCTTAAGTCATGCAAAGAGTGTTTAAAATGATTTTTTTTTCCTTTTTTTTTTTCTGCAAACTGAAACAGATGTCAAAGATATTTTCCCCTATGGAAATCTGAGAAATGGTACTGCCATTGCTTTATTTTTTTTCTGCAGACCAGTAATGCATCTAGCAATTAAGTCACCATGGGATGTCAAATCACTGTGGTATATGAAGCCATAAAGTCTCTGTTGCAATTGATAACTATATGTTCTAGTACAAATGAAGTTATACTGTTCTTTCTTTCAAATTTAAGAACCAGATTTCATCCCCTCCAATAAAGCTGTTCCCTAGAAATTAAACATTGTTAGAATTCTGGTTTTGACTTAGGGAGAAATGGACAAGAAGCAGAGGACAAGTGTCTGAACGTCTTGGTATTTTCAGTGGAGCACCAGCAAACATTGCCTGATTCAATGGTGTCTAAAGCTTGTGATGAGAGTTTTCAGATTTCCCAGCTGTAGCAGTTGGTCCCATAAATAACATTACTCCAACTCATGAGCCTTGCCTCACTTGCGTTTTAGACATTGTCACTACAGCTCCCATGTCCTTGGAGTCTCAGAGGCAAGAATTTGTCTGAACACTTCTGAGCACAGCACTATGCACTACCTGGACCACAGAAGCAGGCTTAAAACGTGCTCCTCTGCTTGTAAAAAGGAAAGAGATGTCTTCAAAGTTTGGGTTTTGCCCTCTTCCCTAAACAAAAACTTTGTATTAGAGGACTTTTCATGTATTTAACTTTAGAATAGAAACTGAACAGACATCAGAATAATCTTGTATTAATGTTTAAATAATCTTGTATTAATGCTTAAAAAACCAGCAGTGTATGCCTGGAAAGTTAGCAGTTTGAAGTGAAGTGATTAATTAGCTATTATTACAGAGATAGTTAAGATTCACATTATTCTCAGGGAAGCATCACTCAAAGACTTTCTGGATCACAAAGAGCCCTAAAAGTATCGAGCCACTACCAGTTTACAGAGTTGATATGCCGATGTTTTCTTTAACATTGAGTTCTTCCAACGTTTTCAAACATTTATTCTGTAGCTATAATCAACAGGCACCTCAGCACAGCCCAGAGAATAGGTAAGAGACTTGGCTTCTGTTTTTACCTTCTGTACAGTTAAGTCTACAGACAGGCTGACAGCAAGGCAGGGCAAATCATCCAGCAAGATTAGAAATAGTCAGGAAGAGACTATTGTAGCTATTGCTCCCCCTCTGATGGTGCACACTGATCAGTCTTGTTTGCCAGGTCACTGCCTCAGGCACTGTTTGGCCAGACAGAATTAAGAGGCAAAGGATGTAAGTTAAGGCTTACGCACAGAACCATGCGGAATTGAGAAATTAACTTGTCACAAGACATGGGGTCCCACTTCTCTGTTACGCAGTATTAGCTACAGTCTTGGGTCTCTGGTAGTCTTGGAAGAAATGTAAGATGGAGGGAGAAATATTTGTCGTGCAATATGCTGCATTCATCCCTATGGGTTAGACATTCTTTGGTCAGTAGTTCCATGAAAAGCTTAGTGGCATACTCTCCTTGTTTGTGTGTATACAGTTTTCCTTTCCATACATGTCCTTTGCATCTGGAAAATGAGTTGATAGTGCAATTTGCAGGCATAAATATAGTGAATGAACATTATTCTTTCTCCACCCCCTTCAGGACACCCACACAAAAGCAAGGTTCACAGACTTGTCAAGTATTTTCACATCTTTTGATAGGCCACTACAGATTAAAAAAGCATCTGAATGAACCTCCCACAATATTTACTGATGGTTGGGCTTTCCTTTTTAAATTCTTTGTTTACCTGAAGAAAAAAATAATTCAGAAATGTTAAATTAATGGACTATTAATTGTTAGCTTGGGAAAGCAGCAGAGATAAGAAAAGTTTACTTAAATAAAACGTTCTGCTTAGAATTCTTATGAAAGTAAAAATTTTTAATATTCCTGCATCCATTTAAACAGCTGAAGGTAGGTCTCCTTGGTTGTTATTACTGCTTCATTAACTACAAAAAGGCTTCAAGATTCACAGTCCCATCTTTAGATCATAATTTAAATAAACCAGGCTAGGATAAGAAATCTTTCTTTAACTCACAATTCTGATTGCCAAGCATTTGTGTTCATCAGACAGGAATGGAGATTAAATGAGAACTTATCCCATACCCTGCATGGGATAAGTATGTGTAAAATTATATTTTCTTGCACAGGGAAAACTGAAATAAACCCTGTATTTGCTATACTTTAACCATAGTTATGCTCTGATTTGTCAAATAATATGAATTTCTGAAAATTTCATATAGTTGATCTTAAAAGGTGCACATCCACTAAGGTGTGCATAGTATCACATCAAGGATTTGGTGACAATGTGAATAGAGTGCAGGTATTAGAGAAATTTTTAAGGAACACAAAATTAATATATCTACACTCCTATGCATAGTTCAGATAATGAAGACTGCAGGTGTGTTTATGCTGTGGACATAAATCTTCATGTACTTTATTCCATAATAGATGGATTTACAGAAAATATTTAGGCTATCTGCTACATACTGGCACACTAACAATTTCAGAGACCATTCTCCTTTACCAAGAGAAGAATAGTACAATTTGATTAGCATTTTTTATAGAAGCTGAACACATTCACGTCTTCACACATGACTTCTTGGCTGAAGGTAAAATTTTACAGCAACTTCATTTATAATGTTTACTTGTTCTCTGCTGTGGACTTACATAAGCAACACAAGATACAGAATACAAACAAGAAAATTATAAAGGAACCCAACCTTCTTGAAAATGCAATCATGTTGTTAAGCTAAAACTGGCTTCATTATACCTTATTGTTTAAAACATTTTGCATGCCATGTCCCTTATCAAGTTTTGCTTAGCAACACCACAGCATTTAGTCCTCACTAAAATTTAAAACTGCACCTTGCACTTCTGTGTATAAAACTCTTTGTAAACACCACCAGCTGGTCTCAGAGCACAGGAAGAGTTACAGCTACATGAATTTGTTACATGTAGAAGGTACATTTACATGCAAAGTTTGGAGGGAGGAATTCTTCCATGGTTATTTGTCTACTGGTGAGTCTACTATGGTTTCTTGTTTATGTACGCCCTCATATATACACACACACATATATATATTCATATACATAAAATGACAAATTCTTCAGAAAAATCAGCTAAAGTGCATGGTCCTGCTTATTTTTCTTCTAATTTAATCATCACATTAAATGTCAAGAGTGTAATTCTTATGAACAGTTAGAGAGGTGTTCTTTCTGTTCATCACCAATTCTGCAGCAATCTGCCTAGGAAAATCATCTAGAAATGTCTAGACAGAGAATCAACAAGATTAATGTATTATTAAAATCTATTCACTTGATTAAAAAAAATACTACAAATGTTTATCATTAAAATGTTTAGAGAGAACTTGGTGTCCACACATTGGTATTTGGCAGTGAAGGGTGGGTTGTGCAGGGCTCTGTGTTAGCCCCTGTGCTCTTCAATAAATGACTTGGATGAAGGACTGGAAGGGATACTAAGCAAGTTCACAGATGACACAAAATTGGAAGGAGCTGTTGACTCCCGTGAAGGCAGGGAGGCCCTGCAGACAGACCTCAACAAATTAAGAGGACTGGGCAATCACCAACCCGATGAAGTTCAAAAATCCAGGGAAGTGACAGATTCTGCACCTGGGATGGACACAACCCTGGATGTACAGACAGACTGGGGAAGGAGATGCTGGAAATCAGTGCCATGGAAAGGGACCTGGGAGTCCTGGTTGAGGGAAAGTTGACCATGAGTCAGCAGTGCCCTGGCAGCCAGGAGGGCCAAGTGTGTCCTGGGGGGCATCAGGCACAGCATCGCCAGCCGGGCAAGGGAGGGGATTGTCCTGCTCTGCTCTGCACTGGGGCAGCCTCACATTGAATTATGTGTGCGGTTTTGAGCAAAAAAACATTAAAAAGACATTAAACTACTAGAGAGTGTCCAAAGGAGGGCAACAAAGATGGTGAAGGGCTTGGAGGGGAAGCCACATTAGGAGCAGCTGAGGTCACTTGGTCTGTTCAGCCTGGAGGAGACTGAGGGGAGACCTCATTGCAGCTACAGCTTCCTTGTGAGGGGAAGAGGAGGGGCAGGCACTGATCTCTTCTCTCTGGTGACCAGTGACAGGACCTCAGGGACTGGCTTGAAGCTGTGTCAGGGGAGGTTTAGGTTGGATATTAGGAAAAGGTTTTCACCCAAAGGGTAGTTGGGCACTGGAACCCAAGACGCCCTGGGGGAGTGGTCACAGCACCAAGCCTGCCTGAGTTCAAGAAGCGTTTGGACACTGCTCTCAAGCCCATGGTGTGACAGGGCCAGGAGATGGACTCAATGATTCTTGTGGGTCCCTTTAAACTCAGTATATTCTGTGAATCTGTGATTTCTTATATGTATAGACATGCTTTTCTTAATTTGATAAAAGCTCATGCAAGGTTTATCTTTTATCTTTCTTAAGATAAAAGTCAAAATATCTAGGGCTAACAATGACTGGCTATTTATTTTGAAACTGTCCTTCTAAACTAACCCGTCATGATAAAACACAGAAAAATGTATGTACAGAAAACCCAAGACCTAAATATGATATGTTCATAATAAATATGAACAACACCCTTCTTTAATACCGATGAAAACTTCAACACAGTTGCCTTCATTCATATACTGACAGCAGAAAAACAAAAACAAAAACAAA
>VXAD01004646.1:1459741-1554416 GCA_013399195.1 Dicrurus megarhynchus | reverse complement strand
CAAAAAAACCCCCAAAAAAACCTATTAAAAATATTCTTTTTTTTTCTTTTCTTGGAAGGATTAACTGTGTTCTTGTTACTTGGCATCAACTTATTGATTTGCTTAAGAGCACAGACTTTGTCAAATCTTTCATTAACAAAATCATCACACCATTTTCCCACTTAAACTGGTCATATATTAGTGTAGCTAACTTAAGATCAGTCAAGACACTTCTAATATAAAGCCAAAATGAGTGATAAGAAAAGTTAGATTCATACTAATCACTTTTTAGCAGTGGATGTCATGGACAAAATCCATGCAATCTGTATTTGTTGCTGAACTTTAGACTGTTGGCATCAGCAACAATTAAAAAAAAAAGGGCCACTTCAGAGTACAAACTGAAAACATAATGGCAAAATGTCTGCCATAAGGTATGAAATATGCGATACTATCCTTTCAGCATAAATACTTTCCCTGCTGTAGCTCTAAAACTTTTTATCATTAAATTCACCAAAAATAAAGCTGTTACAATCATTTGACACAGTTATTAAGCATAGCAGATGTTACTTGATAATATAAATGCCTAGATATTAAAAAAGTAGATTATAATAATTCTAGAGAATCCCTCTGAATTTTTTAATTGAACATGAACAGACACAAATGTGACAGCTAAGTGTTTAATCAAATCGGAGTATTTCCATTTTTGGAAACCGTTGCTTATATGTGAAACTTAAGAAAGATTGTAAAACCCCTTTTTCTCAAGAGCATCAATATTTTCCTTTTTCTTCTAAATTAAATCTGTTTGAGAAGCCTGTAGATGTTTCTTTCACAGGTTCCCAAGAGCACAACTGCCAGATGCACTCTTGCATATATTTGACTAGTAAGAAGATGAAAAAAAGAGCCTAGACAAACCCGTGCTTGTACTTGTAATCTTCAAATACTAGGTTGAGTGGTGTCATGTAAACATGAAAACTACTCTGTTTCTATATATCTCTTTTTTACCACTAGGAAGGCAGTGAACACTAAACTTTTTAAAAAAGTAGCTCCCTGTAGTTTAGGTCTAAATAAAATATAAAACAATATGGGTATCAAATAAGAAGCCACATAAACTGAGTCACTAAATTTAAGATAGTTCTGTAGGTCTTCTGCTATAAACAGACAAACTTTTATGGCATTTCAGCTTTCTCTCTTGCATTTTGATGTCATTTAGACTGGAAAAAATATATCCTTTTCTTAAATGATAAGATATCTCTGATGATACTGACAAGAATAAGGCTGATAAGAATACCATTCAAAAAAGATTTTATAAGCAGGAATCTGAGTGGAAAGAAGTCACCAGACTAGAAAAAAATTCAGTAAAGATGAAGATCTCTTTCAAAAGATCAAATCTGCGATTGTGACATGATATGCCACATGGAGGTGTCTCAGCCTCCTTTGCTGGAGCCTTTACAGTGAATTCATGGATCTCAAGGGATCCATGCACAACATGCTGAAACCCACTGATTTTTAGTCCATTCTTGCTGAAATGGGCAAGTAAAAGTAAGCAAGAATGATTAACATCAATTCATGACATTACAGTGTATTAGTACATTATAGTAGAGGAGTATAGTCTTGTCATTTGTGGTCAGGCAGTTTCTATCAGAGGAGTATACTTTTTCATTGTATAATGATTATTTCCATTAAGGACAAAATGTTAAAGGAAACTACCTAGTCCCATCCCATTTTGGAATAACTAAATTTGGATGGCATTCAGTCAGTGATTTTAATTGCCAGGTACTCTACCATGCCTTCCTCTGCTCCCTGTCCCCAAAAAAGAATAAACTAAATCCACACAAGTAGTATGGGGACAGGAACTGCTGTGAGAAAGGAGAATGTAAGTATTTCCTGAAAGTTTTGCTTCCAAAAGGATCCATACAGAAATACACCAATGCAATTAGCATAAACTTATTTGACTTGAACTACAAGCTGATGTCTCTGCTAAAGCTCCAGAAGTTTCTGAACCAGAGACTGACTGAAATACATATGCTTCAGTCCTTTTCTGGAGAACAGATTCCCCTCCCCACAATTTTCACTGCTGTGCATTACTCTTTTTAAAACCCAACACAGTACTATCTCCTAAGTCTACGAGTTGTTTCAATAGGAAGGGTTTCGACAGAAAAATGACAAAACTGTTGAAACCAAGAAGGTTCAAAATGCAGGGTTTGTGCAGCCAGACAACCTTGCTCCCAGGGTGCGTGTCTCTGGAGAGGCACCCCTGGCATGTCATGGAGCTGCACTTGCAAAGACATCAGTTCATCATCAGCCCTAGCAAATGGATCGGTGTGGGGCTCACAGTCTTGGTTACTTTGCTCTACCTGGACACGGAGAGGGCCGTGTGGGATTCAGCTCTCATCCACACATGGGAAATTAAACTACATCTTCACAGCAGTGAGCAGGCACGCCTACGAGTCTTGAATCCACATGTAGACCTGGGTGCCCTATTCTGCAGTGCAGAGTCCACGCAGCTGGCAGAAGGACCGGGTGGCATGGCAGCCATGCACATCAGGATCCTGCAGTTTGGACTCATTTACTCAGCAAAACAAAAAATCTGCAGAACTCACAGATTACAATGGCTGCTTTGAAGCCCAGGATGGCAGTGTCCATGCAGAAGATGTGCCAGAAGCTTTGGTATGTGCTGAAGGGAATGGCCTCGATCCAAACCTTATGACAGATTCCAACAGGCCGACACTACTCATTTGTGGGGAAGAGACACATGAGGACACAGAGACACTGAGCTGTATTTCTTCAATGTCCCCATCTGCTCCTAACATCCCAAGCCCTCCCCATCCTGCCCGAAGAAGCCCCCCTCATCTGGATGGGTCAGCTCCCAGGGCATATTTGCCTCTCCACATGCAGAGCTGCCGCCCTCGCAGCAGCAAACCTCACATCAAGGTATCTGGCTTGGGGCTGGCACTCTTACAGACACATTGTTTCAATTTTTCCTCCATTTTTGCCATCTCCGTTCTTCTTTTTCTTATTTCTATTAGCTCACGCCTTTCTCCTGTTTACATTATCTTATGCTTTAAAAAAATTGCAAAATGGAAACTATAAACACCTTGTCATAGTCATTTCCTGCCCTGATGACCTTCCTCCTTAAGAAGGAGCATGGAAGCACATATACACACAGAAAAAAACCCCAAACCACCCTCCCTTCCCTGTTCTCTTCAAAAGGTTAGCGAAAGCAGTAATGGCTTTCCTGGGGAAGGAGGGAAGATTTGAGAAGGATTCCTTCCTGTTTGGGTGCTTCTGAAGAGGTACAGGGGCATGTTCTGTGCAGGACCAGACCTGTGGGCAGCACATGATGCTGCCCAGACTTGGTGCTTTCACCACATCTTGGGCTGTACCATGTAAACTGAGATTGAACTCACTCCAAAGAAGCCAATAAAGTTTCAGCCGCCAACTCAGAGCAATTTCAGCTTTGGAAAGTATTTAAACACACATACACATGCCAGAGGATTCAGAACACATAAAAACTAGGTTAAAATAATGTTAAATATCTAAATTGACCCCCTGATAGTAGTTACAGCTCTTCCATATGTCTGCCTTAGCTCATGCTTTTGTCTCTGAGACTTCAGGAGTCAAAGAAAGAGCATTATACTAATTATATACTATACCATGGAGTATTTACAGCAATTCCTGTTACTAAGAACTGCCTGAGGTAAAAAAAGAGAGCAAAAGGTTTAATTCCTGCACTTTGAAGTAAATCAATCCCTTAACATTACTTGAATAGGACTTGTATATTGTAAATACCATCTGGGTCAAAAAGCCAGTCTCACCCTTTTACTTCCAGTATCATGACATTTTAAGTACACACTGCAAATGGTGAAGAAAAAGAAGAGATTTTTATGCCAAAAAAATTACCATTATTTTTCCTCATATATCAAACAGGTTAATCAATCACAAATGTAAAATCTACAAAGCAAAATTAAAAATGTGCCATAAATTTATCAGCAGAAAACCAATTCTGTGAAGTCACAATAGCTGGTGCTAGAAATTCACAAAGCCTTTTAGAGAAGTCTTAGGGAAAATGTTTGATTCTAAATTTGAGCCCAAGAACTCCATAGGGTAAAACTATGTTATGTCACCTTGTTAGCCATAATGACTGCAACGATGCATCCTGGTTCAAGCAAAATTTTTACTGTATTTGAACAAAAGCAAAATCAAATCCTGGTATAAACCAGAATTCCCTTCTTTCTTGCTATCATCTCAAAACACATTATATTTTAAGAAAAATGCATTTTACAATGAGTTCCACATTTTTCTTTTTAAAAAATGCATGTGCTGTAGCTCTCTAGCAGTTTATAAGGTTTATTTCATAAATCAGTAATTTGGTTCCATTCGTATAGGGGGATGGAGTTTCCCAACAATACAGATTGGTGCTTAATGTGATTTACATGTGCCTCTCTGTGGTAGGCATGTGGCTACATTGGGCCCATGATTTCTACTGGCTTTCAATGACACTTGCAAAACAAAAGAGGAAACATGGTTAGTTAGATCAGTCTACATCCAAGTAATAGAATCCACGGAACAGTTAAAAAGTTCTTTGTATTTCTGTTTTTTATTGATTTCATTTTGCTGAACATTTCTAAAAAGTGTGCAAGATACACTACATCCCCTTCCTGAGGAAAACACCTCCTTCTGTGTTTATTTCATACTGTAAGATTGCATCCTAGCACCAACACTCCAGAAGTGTGCAAATGAATAGATGTGGGGCTGGCTGTGTAACAGAAGCCACCTCTGCCAACTGTATTGCCTCTTCAAAATTTTACCTAGATTATTGCTTCTCTTTTGGTGACTGCCCACTAATCCAAGTTAACAAACATGTTTTTAAGTGTCTGGTTATGCTCTATAAGCATTTATCAGGGGCACTGCTTTCAGTTTATCCCAGATTCAGCAATTTAAGGTGAATCCCATGGTGAATCAAGATCAAAAGTGATCCCCTCAGGATACCATCTGGGTCGCTGATGTACAATTTTCAGTTTATTCTGTCTATGTTGGGGAATAAAACCACTTCAGTATTGAAAAAAGAAATCACCTGGAGGATTAGACTGCAAAATGACATACGAATGCCTTCTTAATGATGGGACTTGGAACAAAAAAATAAGCAAAACTTTCCTTTGCATCAAATACTGAAGAATTTGGCTGGGTGCAGTGATGGCTGGCAGAAAAACACAGCAAATGTCAGCTGCCACCTTGGATGTCCTGAGAGGTAACAAAACAGACTGCATGAAGCTTGCCAGCAGAAGAAGGGAAAGAGTAACTGCTTACTTGAATCTTCTTACAGCTACCCTTTTATTTTTCCACAGCTCTTGTTTTGAAAAACAGTTGAAAAGTTGTAAGAATTAAGTTCTATCACTTAAATGAAAGTTCCAACAGTTAAATGAAAGGACTTTGCCTTTCAGACACGGAGAACAGCTGAATGAGAGTCCTATGCAGTTCTTTTCAAGGACCTCTGACCTCTCATCTCTGCAGGACAGGGTGGCGCTGGGGGTTGAGAGGAAGGAAGAGACTTGTTCACTGTCACGTTCCCTGTTCCGGCTTAGAAGTCCATGTCAGTGGCTGCAACAGGTCTGTCAGGTGCAGAAGGCAGTCTCATGGTGCAAACACCCGTTAGAAATGAAGACTACTTCCCAAGTGTCTAATCTGAAATCCATCACTGCTATTTGAAAGGGTGCTTGTTCATGAAATTTAGAGATATGGAAATTCTCCCAAAAGTGGCCCTGTTTGGAGATCTCTAAATGTCACAGAAATGCAGAAGCAGCACAGCAAAATGCTAAAACAAAATGTGTTTTTTGACAGGTTGATACTTAAGTTCACTTACCACACTAAAGTAATCATGGGCAGATGGCCAAAGTCCTCGTGTGTGGAGCCAATGAGCATATGCCAGAATACAAGGTGAGTTTGCACATAAAGACTGTGCTCTTCTCAGCACAGTCCAGGCCCTAGGTGATTTCTCAACACTGTGAAGAGCTTCTGTGGAATAAGCCAGCACCTGTCACTATATTCTTTCTTTCTAGGCTGACAGAAACAATCATACTAAAGAGAGAGCTTCAAGCAGAAGATCAGCTTTATTTGCCAAAGGATTCTCAAGCTGCTGCATACCCACCATCCAGCCTAAGGATTTTGTCTCAACTCCAACTCTTGGGATCCTAGTTTTTATCCCTAGCTTTCTGCCTGTATTTTCCATTCCTTGCTTCTTTCCCCTGAGCACACACAAACCCAGAATGCAACTGAGGACCCAAACCATGTCAGTATACACCGCATAAGCATGCGCAGAGTTGTCCCAGGGATCTTCAGCCACAGCATCAATAATAAAGAAACCTGCTTTGGCTAAGTGCAATGTACAATAGACTACAAAAGTGTGGGTGCTGCTTTGGAATTGTCAAATTATTTGAGCAGCAGAGGCAAGAGTCACTTAAACCTGTCAGGGGCAAAGTCATGCCACCTGGATTTCCAAAGCTTTTGAAAATGTATTTGGAAATGAACAACACACAACAGTTAATGCACTAGATATTTCACACTGTTAGACTAAGATGCAGATACCCAATTTACAGATAACACAACAGCTCCTTTTCCCTTAGTCTTAAATTCCAGGATGATTAGATTCTGAATAGCACTCCCAGATACAAAATAAAAATAGGGCAGATGATGAATATTTTATCGCTGAATTCTTGCTATACATAATCATATTATTTTATTATCTCATGCTGTGCAGAAAAAAAAGCATGGGAAGTGAGGTTAGATTTGTGAATGATAATAGTAATTTGTCAAGCTGTTTGATACAAGGATGAAAATACAATAAACATGATTTTAAAAGTTGAGATAGGAAGATTGGCTACTGACATGAAATGGGAAAATGTGGAAGTGATTTAAAGATATTAAAGAAATGTAAAAGAGACTGCGGTACATTAATTTATATAGCAGGAAGAACAAAATAAAATACAAGAAACAGTAGCAAAAGCTGTATCTATGAAGAAAAATGGCAACCATTTTGACAGTCTTGGGACGGAGAGATGGATAAACCATTGCTCGTTGTGTTTCCACTCAAGTTTCACCTTGACTTAGAAAAAGCCATTTTCTTAGTACACTGCTCTTGGATTATGTGTGAATGGGGAATACCTTCTGCTAGTGGCACTCAGACACATATATTCAAATCCCCTTTTCCAATGACATTTGCTAGAGTTCAAGTTTCCTTATGAATTACCAGATGAAATGACATGTTTCAGTGTATTCAATCCAAATACTAATCACACACTGTAAACAAGCTTTTTTTAAAAAAAAGAAAAATAAAAAGAAAACCTTTTGGAATCACAAAGACACGTCTAAAGAGACAATGCAGATGGAGCTCAGGAGAGGTGCACAAAATCAATCACAGAAGCACAGAGGCTGTAAAGGACCCCTGGGAATCTCAAATCCAACCTCTGGCCTAAAGCATGTCCAGCTGCAGCAGGTTGCTCAGGGCCTTCGCCAGTTGGGTTTGGATACCTACAAGGACAGAGGTTTCTTACTGCAATTTAGCAGAGATAAAACCTGACTGGAGCTGCTGTTTATGTGACAAATAATGACCCAGGTGTTTCAGCCACTAGCAAAGAAAGGGAAATGTGGCCCACAGATAAGGTAATCGTATTAACTCCGGCCACGGTGACCTGGCAGTTCATTTGAAGTGTGGTAGTTCTGGTCCTAACTGCTCTGCCTGTATTTTATTATCGGGAAAACACTTTAAAAACATAACAAAGCAAAACCCATAGCAGCTGAACAAAACAAAGAAAAAAGGTGATATAGCTTGAAGCACATTGATTGAGAATGTCAATGCAACATGTTGTTTTTACTTTTCAAGAAAGTTATCCTCGTTCCTGACCTATCTTTGAAAAATTCAAGCCTCTCCAGGCAGAACTTTAAGTCTCCACAGTTCATGAGAGGTTATGGACTGCATCAGTAATGCTCTAAACATGAACTTTTAAATATTGGCTTTTCAAATAACAACCAAAGGATCAGATGAGGCCAAGTATAAATATTGACCTATGAACAATGACTTAGACTGTCTGCATGACACTTTGGTGTTTAACGGGAACTAGTATCCAGCTGTCAGTTTTGATTATTTTAGTTTTAATCCCTCATACCAAGATTACACATTGTGTACCCAGCCTGACTTAGAAGTCAATTTCCTTTGTTTCTAACTCTGTAGTAGAAAAAGGTTAAAGCAGGCCCTTCTTCTGACTCAGTAAAAAAAACCCTTGAAACAGTGGGAGCCTCAGATACCTGAAAGGTTTATAATTAGTCAACCTCTGAAAACTCTTGAAAAAGATACCAGAAATACAGTACCCCTTCCTACAGTACCCACATACCTTTCCCTTCTTAATTAAAGAAAGTATAAAAGTAGAACTGAGATCTAAAAAATATTTCAGATATTTTTATCTGCTACACTATCTCAGGAGTCATGTATCAATTACCTCTAGAAAAGCTGCTTGGAAACTAGAGCCTGCCCAGGTGAAATTAAAGCAGGTTTTATTCTTGGCTTGCAGATGATGCAAGAGCACCATGGGATCCCATGATTTCTATGCCCTGCCATCCTGAATTTCAGTGAGAGCTGCACTTCAAAGCCTTTTTGGTTTGAAAAATCAGAAACAGGGGTCCGAATAACAATGTTTCCCTGTTCTTTTTATTTCTACATTAAAAGATTACCTGGACATTCACGGTACCAACATCCAATTCAGAAATAATGCATGGTCTTGTATGGCAAGAGCCAGGTGAATGCAGCCAGCCTCTGCATTTACCAGTCCAGAACCAGAACCCCCAGCAGCATTCAGAGCACATACCCAGAAGAAGTGCAAACACATGAAGCATCATTTTGCATACAGTGAAAGGTCAGACATTCACATTATGGGAGATGAGAGACATCGCGCTTCTGAAAACACATCCATAAATAATTGAAAGGAATGAAGGGCTTTTTTTACCATTTCCCCTTTTCACCTCTAGCCTTTCCCAAGGTCTATAATTTTATATATATCTATATATCAAGATGCATTTAATATTTGTTAGAATACTATGGGATAAAGCCCTGGAAGGAAGAGTGATGCAAGAGAGCTGGTTAAGATTCAAGGGTCATCTATTCCAAGCCTAGGAATGATGCATCTCAACGAAGAAGAAGTCAGGCAAAAATGCCAGGAGGCCTGCATGGATAACAAGGAGCCTCTGGACAAACCAAAACACAGAAAGGAAGCCTACAGGAGGTGGAAGCAAAAACAGGTAGCCTGGGAGGAATACAGAGAGGTTGTCTGAGCTGCTAGGCATCAGGCTAGGAAAGGCAGAGCCCTGAGAGAATTAAATCTTTACAAGGACATCAAAGGCAACAGGAAAAACTGTACATTGGTAGTAAAAGGAAGACTAGGGAAAATGAGGGCTCTCTCCAGAAAGGAACAGGATGCCTGGTTACCCAGGATATGGAGAAGGTGGAAGTACTGACTTTTTTGCTTCTGTCTTGACCAGCAAGTGCTCCAGTTACACTGCCCAAGTCACAGAATGAAAAGGCAAGAACTGGAAGAATGAAGAATGGACCACTGTAGGAAAAAAACAGGTTTGAGACCATCCAAGGAACCTGACAGTGACCAAGTCCATGGGATCTGGTGAGATGCATCTGTGGGTCCTGAGGGAACTGGTGGATGAAGTGGCTAAGCCACTTTCCATTGTATTTGAGAAGTCATGGTGGTCAGGTGAAGTTCCCAATGTCTTGAACCCCCACTTTTAAAAAGGGAGCAAAGGAAGACCTGAAGAACTAACTACATGTTGGTTAGTCTCACCTTGGTGCACCATGGAGCAATCATCCTGGAAATTGTGCTAAGGCACGTGTTAAATAAGAAGGTGATTCCTGTCAGCCAACATGGTTTCACTAAGGGCAAACCATGTCCGGCATATTTGGTGGCCTATAATGAGGGCACTACAGCATTAATGGATAAGGGAAGAGCAAGTGCCTGGACTTGTGGAAAGCACTTGACACTGTCTTACACGACACCCTTGTTCCTAAACTGAACAGGCATGTCTTTGACAGATGGACCACTCAGTGGAATAGTGGATGGATTGGTTGGATGACAACATCCAAAGAGTTGCCACCAATGGCTCGATGTCCAAGTGGAGACCAGTGACAGGAGGTGTTCCTCAGGGGTTGGTATTGGGACAGGCGCTGTTCAACATCTTTGTAAGCAATGTGGGCAGTCTGATTGAATGCTTCCTCAGCAAGTTTGCCGATGTCACCCAGCTGTGTGGTGTGGTTGACACACTGGAGATGCCATCTGAGGCATTTCTGGATACCATCCAGAGGGACCTTGGCAGGCTTGAGAGGTGGACCTGTGTGAACATCATAAATCTCAAGAACACCAAGTAAAAGGTCCTGCACACAGGTCAGGGCAATCCCAAACACAAATACAGGTTGAGTGGAGAATGCACTGACATCAGTGCTGGGGAGAAGGACTTGGATGTGTTGGTAGATGAGAAGCTCAATGTGACCCAGCNTGAAAAAGATACCAGAAATACAGTACCCCTTCCTACAGTACCCACATACCTTTCCCTTCTTAATTAAAGAAAGTATAAAAGTAGAACTGAGATCTAAAAAATATTTCAGATATTTTTATCTGCTACACTATCTCAGGAGTCATGTATCAATTACCTCTAGAAAAGCTGCTTGGAAACTAGAGCCTGCCCAGGTGAAATTAAAGCAGGTTTTATTCTTGGCTTGCAGATGATGCAAGAGCACCATGGGATCCCATGATTTCTATGCCCTGCCATCCTGAATTTCAGTGAGAGCTGCACTTCAAAGCCTTTTTGGTTTGAAAAATCAGAAACAGGGGTCCGAATAACAATGTTTCCCTGTTCTTTTTATTTCTACATTAAAAGATTACCTGGACATTCACGGTACCAACATCCAATTCAGAAATAATGCATGGTCTTGTATGGCAAGAGCCAGGTGAATGCAGCCAGCCTCTGCATTTACCAGTCCAGAACCAGAACCCCCAGCAGCATTCAGAGCACATACCCAGAAGAAGTGCAAACACATGAAGCATCATTTTGCATACAGTGAAAGGTCAGACATTCACATTATGGGAGATGAGAGACATCGCGCTTCTGAAAACACATCCATAAATAATTGAAAGGAATGAAGGGCTTTTTTTACCATTTCCCCTTTTCACCTCTAGCCTTTCCCAAGGTCTATAATTTTATATATATCTATATATCAAGATGCATTTAATATTTGTTAGAATACTATGGGATAAAGCCCTGGAAGGAAGAGTGATGCAAGAGAGCTGGTTAAGATTCAAGGGTCATCTATTCCAAGCCTAGGAATGATGCATCTCAACGAAGAAGAAGTCAGGCAAAAATGCCAGGAGGCCTGCATGGATAACAAGGAGCCTCTGGACAAACCAAAACACAGAAAGGAAGCCTACAGGAGGTGGAAGCAAAAACAGGTAGCCTGGGAGGAATACAGAGAGGTTGTCTGAGCTGCTAGGCATCAGGCTAGGAAAGGCAGAGCCCTGAGAGAATTAAATCTTTACAAGGACATCAAAGGCAACAGGAAAAACTGTACATTGGTAGTAAAAGGAAGACTAGGGAAAATGAGGGCTCTCTCCAGAAAGGAACAGGATGCCTGGTTACCCAGGATATGGAGAAGGTGGAAGTACTGACTTTTTTGCTTCTGTCTTGACCAGCAAGTGCTCCAGTTACACTGCCCAAGTCACAGAATGAAAAGGCAAGAACTGGAAGAATGAAGAATGGACCACTGTAGGAAAAAAACAGGTTTGAGACCATCCAAGGAACCTGACAGTGACCAAGTCCATGGGATCTGGTGAGATGCATCTGTGGGTCCTGAGGGAACTGGTGGATGAAGTGGCTAAGCCACTTTCCATTGTATTTGAGAAGTCATGGTGGTCAGGTGAAGTTCCCAATGTCTTGAACCCCCACTTTTAAAAAGGGAGCAAAGGAAGACCTGAAGAACTAACTACATGTTGGTTAGTCTCACCTTGGTGCACCATGGAGCAATCATCCTGGAAATTGTGCTAAGGCACGTGTTAAATAAGAAGGTGATTCCTGTCAGCCAACATGGTTTCACTAAGGGCAAACCATGTCCGGCATATTTGGTGGCCTATAATGAGGGCACTACAGCATTAATGGATAAGGGAAGAGCAAGTGCCTGGACTTGTGGAAAGCACTTGACACTGTCTTACACGACACCCTTGTTCCTAAACTGAACAGGCATGTCTTTGACAGATGGACCACGCAGTGGAATAGTGGATGGATTGGTTGGATGACAACATCCAAAGAGTTGCCACCAATGGCTCGATGTCCAAGTGGAGACCAGTGACAGGAGGTGTTCCTCAGGGGTTGGTATTGGGACAGGCGCTGTTCAACATCTTTGTAAGCAATGTGGGCAGTCTGATTGAATGCTTCCTCAGCAAGTTTGCCGATGTCACCCAGCTGTGTGGTGTGGTTGACACACTGGAGATGCCATCTGAGGCATTTCTGGATACCATCCAGAGGGACCTTGGCAGGCTTGAGAGGTGGACCTGTGTGAACATCATAAATCTCAAGAACACCAAGTAAAAGGTCCTGCACACAGGTCAGGGCAATCCCAAACACAAATACAGGTTGAGTGGAGAATGCACTGACATCAGTGCTGGGGAGAAGGACTTGGATGTGTTGGTAGATGAGAAGCTCAATGTGACCCAGCAATGAGTGTGCCCAGAAAGCCAACCATATCCTAGGATTCATCCAAAGCAGCGTGGCCAGCAGGTCGAGGGAGGTGCTTCTGCCCCTCTGCTCTGCTCTCATGAGACCTCACCTGGAGTGCTGCATCCAGCTCTGGGGCACCCAACATGGGAAGGAAATGGATCTGTTTGAGTGAGTCCAGAAAAGGGTCATGAAAGTGCTCAGAGGACTGGAGTACCTCTCTTACAAAGACAGGCTGAGAGAATTGGGGTTGTTCAGCATGGAAAAGAGAAGGTTCAGGGGAGACCTTACAGAAGCCTTCCTAAAGGACTAAAAGAGAACTAGAGAGAGCCTTTTTACATGGGCATATATTGACAGGACAAGGGGAAATTCAGACTGAAAGGGTGCAGGTTTAGATTAGATATAAGGAAGAATTTTTTTACTGTGAGGGTGGTGAGGCACTGGAAAAGGTTGCCCAGGGAAGTCCTCAATGCCCCATCCCTGCAAGTGTTCACAGCCAGGCTGGATGGGCCTCTGAGCAACCTGGTCTAGTGGAAGGTGTCTGGGCCCACAGCAGGGGGCTTGGACTTAGACGATCTTTAAGGTCCCTTCCAACCCAAACTGTTCTATGATTCTGTGATGAAATGCTGATCTCTAGCATTTCCTTTGTGCAGATGTGAGACAGGAAGAAAGACCCTTTACTGCATTTATGTAAGTTGTTGCTGACATGAAGAAGAGAGACCAAGCATCACTAAGAGTGGCACTTCAGTGTATTCAAGGACTCGTGAAGCTTATCTTATTGCCCTGCATTTTCTTATGTGTATATGTTTGACCTCCTTTAGGTGTCCTTCTTTTCTGCAGGAGACCTTCAGAGCTTCTTCAGAACCTCAGTTAACGAATAAGAGCACCACAAATATTTGTTGTAGGTAATGTATCTTACTGAACTTGGTATTCTGATGAAGCTTCTCTTGAGGGTAAAGCATTGCACCTTTCCAGTGAAATACATAGATCTAACTTTGCAATTTCACTGAGGGTCGTTACACTGTGTGGTCGACCTTGATCTGGCTGCTTTGGGTACAGAGTTTCAAAAATAAATGAAGTTTCCACTGAGGCACCTTAAATACAAATTAAAAAATGCATGGATTGACCTTTATGTTACTGAATGAAGCCTTATATTTTAAGCAGTTTTGGCAAACTAGATCAGGAAAGGAAGGCAGATATTTCGGATGATGTTCTTTAGATAGGAAAAAAGAATAATAAGACAAACTGAGTTAGATGTGAGATACCCATCCAACTACATAAAAAGCACACGCATCACAGCCCAGTGCATACGCCAAGCCTGAGACATTTATCTGATGCAAACAGTATGAGCAAAAAGTCCTGTTTTGTTAAACAAAGCCTTACCTTTCTGCTGTGGATTTCCTTGGTAAATAAAAGTCCTCTCCTGCGAGGTAGGCAGCTGCAGTTCCACCTCCGAAATAGGTTTTCCTCAAGAGGGGAGCAATCCGGTTGTTTACCAATAATGCTCCTAAACCAGTTGGGAATCCAAAGATTTTATAGAATGAGATGGGGATAAAGTCAGCTTGGTGAATTCCCAGGTCCAATGGAGAACTGCTCACGTACGAAGCTGCATCTAGTAGAACAAACCACTTCCCTGGTATTTTGATGGGGCAGAGTTTTCCAGATTTTATGTCCTGTATCCATGAAAGGGGATATTTGGTACCAGAAAAATTGCTCTGAGCTGGGTAAGAGAATAGATGAGGTGTTGTGCAGTTTTGTTCTTCAGCTGGTAACCTGCTTTTTGCTAACAAAATTTCCTTTGGTTTTATTGGAACAGACAAGACATTCATTGAAGCAGTTATGCCCCTCATACCCACCACAGATGTGTGGCTGTCAGTTAGGTAACAAAATCGACTGCTGGGTTGCTTTGTGCCTTCAGGTATCCAAGGGAATGATTCTGCTATCAGTTTAAGTGCAGCTGTGCATCCAGATGTGAAAATGATGGTGTAATCCTCAGCAGTAGTGTGAAAGTGTTGCAATATTCTGAAAAATGAAAAAATAAAAATATCCATTTATTTTCTGATTTTTCTCTTTTATTGCTGTGTGATGTATTTCAGTTTTCCTCACCATAAGTTCTACTCTGACACCAGCTATGAATAGAAGTAGACAAGTTTTGCCAAACAGTACAATAAACTTCAACAAGGGATCCTGAATCATTTTGCCCACAAGAGACGCTTTTCATTGTTGCAGTGAACATGGCTGTGTTCTTAAGGATAGAAGCCAATTTGCCTGGTTCCAAATAGAGTGGCCAGTCTGGTCCCTCAGTGGGATCAGAATCAAGCCTGCATATAATTAAAATTACACTGTCCTTGAGAGAGACCAGTTTTATTTACAAACTATTAGTGTTTTCAGTTTGCAAAATATTTAGAGCAGACAGAATATGTTTAGTTAAGATAATCTACTTAAATAGTGAGCATCCAAATTAAGGGTCACAGTATTCAACAGGGAAACCTTAGCAAACAGCTTTGCTTCTTGCTTATGTTATTAACAATAGAAACACAAGGCAGCAAGAAGCAACACACATTTCCATGGGCCTTATGCACATAAGGCTGTAATCTCTGTGCTCCACAAAGGTAGCCCAAACCAGAAGCAATCTAACATTTTCCAATGAGCCAAACTATGAAAAGCAAACTGGTCTCTGGAGGCATGTCTGGAGGAATATCTCAAGACATTCTTTGATGTCTTGAGAGCACCTTGTTGGCTCTAAACTACCTTTTGTGAACACCATCTAACACAGCTTGTGGTACCCATGCTAGGCTGTACATCTGTTACAGTTTTGCAGTGTGCAAGATGAGTCTTTTCAGAGGCTGAGGAACAGCTTCAATTCAGTCACCTTTCTTACCTTTTTCACCTGATGGACTTTCTCTGAATTAACTTTATAAAACTCCTACGAATATGAACAGAAAATTTAACAAACATCTGAGAGACATCAGCTTCAGGGAATGAAGCAGAGCAAACAAAATTGAACCAGAGCATACATGTTGCTGCTCAGAAATGCTCTCCAAGCAGCTGGCATTCTGATCTGCGGAATTCCAAGATACAGACCAGCATTTAGAGAATCCATGAACTCTGGTTTCCAATGGGTATCATTAAAAGTTTGCATGTTTTATACAACAGGATATTCCCTTGCTAGAAGAGGCAGAAACTGAAGATACGGGTGCATTTAAATATAAGTTGCACAAAAGATTATGTGACAAATTCAAGTTAAAAATCATGAAACATAGGACAGTGCCAAAATTCCTTAAAATTTTATTCGTCCAGTCTGAAACACAGATGCTACAGGCAAAGGGTTTTAGAGTTGGGTAGTGGGTGCATCAGTCAAATATTAAACACTGGAAAAGAAACAATTGCAATGGCTTTGATGATTTGCACTAAAAAAACACCCTAAAAAGGCCCACTGAAATCATATTATGCATACTTTTCTCAGTTGAAGAAAACTCTTATGGTACTGGGAAGTACAGGATGCAACAGATGGATTCATAGGCCCAAATGAGACTTGACTTTCTTCAGAACTTAAATTTTTGAAAACTGATGCAAATGGTAGGTATTTTATGTCTTTTGGAAATAAAGAACTTTTGCAACTTTTATGAAGAAGCAGATCATGAACTTAGGCTTTAAACATTCTGAGAAACCATTTGAAAGAATTCATAAGACTCTTTCTGAAACAGACCTGCCAAGGGATAGTTGCTGCAAGCATTCGCAGCTCTGCACATAATTTTTAAAGACCGTGTTCATAGAACCCAAATTTTTTCATTAGAGTTTAGAAACCCTGTTAGCGCTGAAGACAGGAACAATCACAGACGTTTTTGTATCAGCTATTGAGCTGACAGCCTGCCTCATTCCTCGCTGTGACCTGTTCTCTCCGGTCACTGAATGATTCCCCTTTCCCATGCACAGAGCCATGCAGCCTTTCCCTCCATCACCTGCTATACAGCTTGGAGCACGTGTACGTGTCGTGTAGGACACCTCAGTGAAGGAACCTGAAACCCTCAACTCAGCTGCCTGCAGGGTTACCACTCAGAACCATGCCCTCAATTTCAGTCCTGATATCATTCTGCCTTTATTCTTCTTTCCTTGCATTTACCTAGATACAGAAAAGGCGGAAAGCAGAAAAAGCAATTTCTTCTTCAGGGACAGAGAAGGAAAGCATTATACTTTTGTTTCTATGGGAAAGGAATGGTGCAAAGTAGATTAGAAAGGAGACTGGGTCTTTGTGGTTATGGGCATAATTTTGTATGTTTTATCTGATGTGTCTTATTTTTGAATGCTCTACAGTCATATTGGATAGGTTTTGGAATCATCACACTGATATAAACAAAATTGCAAAAAGGTTGTGCAAAAGAAAAATGAACAACAACAACAATGAAGTATCCAACTTGCTCTATTTTTACCTCTGTGAGCTGTAGGCCAAGTTATGTATTCACATGTATGGGCACACACAGAATAAATTTTGAGCTAAAAAACTTGGTGATAGGAGCAAATTCTTAATATGTAACATCTTTTCATAAGAGTGAGCTGACGAGAGCAGCAACAAAAAGCAAGCTGAAGGCTATTATCAAGTCTGCTCCTCTTTTACTCTCTGTAATTTCTCTGCTCTCCTCCCCACTCAGCCTCTTTGTGCCACACAGACTCAGTGCGAGGTGAGACACACCTGGGTAAAATGCTAAATTTTGTCTAAGAATAGCACCTGGAGTTCTCCACTGGAATTGTACTTGCTTACCACAGCACTTAATTTGACCAAAAGACACTGTTAAATGACTATAGCTGGAATGCAAAAATGGTGGAATGGGATTTAATAATGGGATGCTGTCATTCAACCATGAATATCAGAGCCAGTGAGTACCTTTATTAAGCATTTTCAGAATTTTACAAAACAATAAATACTATTTTGGATTGTTTAGGCTCACAAATAGTGACAGCTCTATGTTTAATTCATAAATGAGTGAGACAAAGCTCATTGGTATTTTAACTATATTTAGTTTTAATTGGTATTTTAACTATATTTAGTTTTAATTCATTCAGAAATAGATGAATAATTCTGAAATAAAATCCCTGACACAACACTGATGTATTATCTATTCGGCTCAGTACCAGAAATAGACTTTCAGATGAAAAAAATCAAGCTGTAGGGTTAACTTTTCAGAAGTCTCCAAATAAATTAGGTGGTTTTTTTGAAAAGCCATTTAAGTACCTAGAGCTAGAGAAACAACTAAGTTATATTTCTAATTGACTTAAATAGGAAATAGATTCTTTTGTAAGTCAAATTAAGTACCGATTGAATTTTGAGTCTCCAAATGCCTTATAAAATTGCTATGACTGCAGTACTTGCAAAACAGATGGAATTTTAAAAGTCAGACTTACATTTTCATTGAACTATTTCTAACCTCAAAAAGGAAAATAAATAAATAAAGAAGAGCAACTGAATTCAGGGAATTTCCTTCTCCAGAATGACTTCTGATGTGCAGAGCAGAAAAGCTGTGAGCACCTCAGAATAAGGTTTATAAAATGAATACCACAAAATCCTGAACTAGAGCAGCACTGCCATGATAAAATCAGAGTACTCAGGGATAGAAAACTGCAATACATCTCAATGACTTCTGCAGCCCACAGTACTACATCCTCTGTTTTGATGTGGATATTGGGAAGCAGTAGGTATTACACACAAAATTCCTAATGCTGTCTGTCTTTGTGCAAGACATACCCCATTACAGAGAAATGCAGTACACCTTTATTACACTCTGGGAAGATTTATAGCCATATATAAGGTCACCATTGGCAGCAGGACTAAAGACTTGCAGTAGAAAATTGATAACTTGATCTACTACAGCTCACAGCTGCAAAGAGCAGTATTACAAATTCCCACTTTTCAAAGGACTCTTTGGAAGAAAGGACTAAGAGGGTAATTGTTTCATTAAACATATGGATACAACTGTGCCTTCACTTGCAAGCTGGCAGAAAGGCTGAGGAACTTAACCCAGTCCCTTGCTGTCAGGCTGGCAAGGCAGGGAGGGAGCTGCAAGCTCCATCTTTGCAGGACATTGAAGACCCACTATGAGCGGCCACCTCTTCTCCTCATCCTCTCAACATCCCCAGGAACACAGATTGTGACATACATAGATCATGAAACCTGTCTGGAGAGAAGGCAGTGAAAATGCCCCCACTTGACCACACTTCCCTGTGGGTGTTTGTATTCTGAGGCCTCTCTGTTAGCTGGTGTTTAATCATTTTTAAAAGTTGCCAGGAGACTTTTGTATCTTTACAACAACAGCTGAGCCAAAATGCCTTTCCACTTCAAAGCAAACACTGGCAAAGGAAGTCAATTTTCAACCCAACCAAGCTTGCTGTCTCATTTTATACACTTAATACACAGAAAATTAGTAATGAGCTTTATACTTAGAGATTTCTATAATCAAGTCATATATTTAGAGGGAATAGTCACATTATCTAACTTATCCAATCCAAAAGCCTGAATTAATAGTTTAATTAGAACCATCACTCCACAGTGCCACTGGCAGCTCTGCAGAAGGTAAAGGCTACTATTTGTTCAGCTACCTTAGGGACACTGTGACACCCAAAGTCAGATGAGAGAGATGCTCTGCAAAGCTGCTGTCTGGCTGCCATTCTCTCATGCAAGAAGTCCCTTGTTCCTCCTTGCCATCAGCTCTTTGTAGCTCTCAGCAGAAAATCAGTAGCAAACAAACTTATTCCCATGCTACACCATTTCCAGTACAGCCCCCCAAAATTCAGCTGATTGACATGGCTTTTCTTCCATGCTGCTAGGCTTAAAATACTTTTAAAATGTGTTTTACATCAATTTCTCTCTATTCAAATCTACCTTTTGAAAACAGCTAGTAAAAAGCTGAAAAGCAACTTATATTGCTGGATCTGCCTCCCTCCATACTTTTTAATTCCAATTGGTGCAAACATTTCTATCTCTAGTTGGCAAGATCAAAATATGCTCAAGGACTTAGTGGCTTACATTGTTTATATTTGTATTCACATTTTTATTTAGATTGTATATGAGTTTTCATAAATATCACCAGTACAATGATTCTCTAGTCAGTAGCTGATAAAAAAACCCTTATAAAAATTTAAGTATCGTCATTGTAACAGGAGATTGAGATTTGAAGACAGAGCATAGTTACCCATTCAACAGTACAAGTTTAGGTTGCACTTTATAAAGGAATATTTTCAGCTGCACATTTACATCTAAAAATATTTTATACTTTAACATTTTTTCAGTGTCATGCCAGCCAGATTCACAAATCCAGTTTAGACTTGTATTGAGAGATGCTTACCTTGGGCCTTAGAAGTATCATCACAGTGTTTTCTGCTCTATAGAAACTGAAAAGATGTGACATGCTGTTGTTTAATGAATAGGTTTTGTAAGAATAAAATTAATAAATTACTTCTGAGCCAAAAAAAAAAAATATATATTTTTTTAATTTAAATTCCTTAACTGGCATTTTAATCCTTTCTGCACCCAAGTTCATGTGGGAAGTATAGTGGCTGCATCTACATTTCTGGGTAAGAGTGTTTTAACATTCCCCATTTATTAATTAAGAATCAGCTCCAGAGATCAAAGCAGCCAATGGAAAAACTCTCACCAACTTTAATGAGAGTTCCTAAGGTCTTGTAAACTGCTGTGGCTGTTACAGAGCAGGACCCACCCCTGCTTTCAGGCTTAACTTCAGGTGCAGTAGCCGTTCTGTACATGCTTTTCTCTCTATGTACACAGAGAAAAAAGGAAGAGAAGATGTGGCTATCCTCATTCAAGCCAGCACAGAAGGATACCATAGAAAAGGATATACTTCTTAACACACAACCCAAATTTTCTTTAATTTCTCTTGCTGACAGAAGTGACAGCTTACATCTATATCCATGAGGGGAATGTTGCAGTTTACAAACTAAAAAGACAGGCCTTCTGGATAGGAAATATCTTATACCTTATTTCATAAAGACAAGGTCTATTCAATCCAGTATCTCACAGCCTCATGTTATATTCTCATTGTCAATTCCCAATACAAACAAAAGCAAACTAAAATCTATAAATGCTTTAAAGAATCAAATATACTCAAACAGGAAAAAATTTACCTGTCTCTCTTCCGCAAAACATTAACTTAATGAAAAAAGCCCTTGTAAAGGTTTAGGTTTGGGGAGTTTTGTTTGGTTTTTCATTGTTGTTGTTGGTTTTTTGTTTGTTTTTTTCTTACAGCAATGTTTTCATCAGAAAGCTATACCATATCACCTCTGCAACCTGTACAGCTAATCCAGTGGAGATCCACCAAAATAGAAGGATTTGTCCATGGATTAATTACTAGCATGAGGAAGAGCACTGGGATAAATAATCCTTTATAGTTCTCTCTCAAAGTTTCCTCAGTCAGTCCCCTTTTCCATTTCAGTTTCCTTTCTCATACTGACAATGTACAAATTTAAAGTTTTCAGCGCACACGCTAACTGTGAAACAGCTGCACACTGCCTTGTTTATCCTCACCAGTCACATACACAAAAACTTCTTTGCTGACCATTTTACTTGAGAGGCACTCATTCTGAACCCAGCTTCTTCCCATTACTGCTTGCACGAGAGTGATTAGGATCTTACCCATTGACATGACTGTTGTTTATTTGCTCCCTGGAGACAAAATAATTAGATGGAATGCCCCTCGTAAGTTCCACTTGGCACAGGTAGGTGATGGAAAAAATCCCCCCTTCTATCTGAAAGCATTACTTTCTTTAGGCATTCACACTCAGCCATCTGAATTGAAGCATTATAATCCTTTACATTTATTCCCCTGTCCAGTTCACTGGAGACACACTGTGGAAATACCTATTTGCTTACAAAGGGTCATAGTCGGTCCTCACCAAACAGATCCTCTCTCCAGCTCCACAAAGCTGGCAGCTCAGCAGAATGCCTGGAGTTTCCCTTGAGCAACAGCTTCAGAAGAGCAGGAGCTCTTTAATGGCCACAAAACATCTTCCTGCAGGAAAAGATGCTTTGATGAACAAAGCCTACGAGAAGCACACACCCTGACTGGGAGGCGTTGACCCTCATTACTCATTTCAAAGTGCACATCCAGAAGGTGTTCAGTGTCACGCCTGGCACACTGACAGAGCAAACTACAAACAAGGGTGGTATTATGGCTCCGCATGTAATCAAAAGAGAAAAGCAGTCAGAAGGACTCATAAAATCCACAAAATCCAATACAAGCGACCTGTTGGTACAGTTTGTTCTAACACGCAACTATAACTCCTCTCACTGACAGAAGTCTCTAACGCCTGTAACTTCCTAGATGTGGCAGAAACCCCTGGGTAACTCTGTTCTTTGAAATTAAATGTTGTTTTTCTGTGTAGAGAGGGAAGATCAATAGCTACATGATTTTAAAACCACTTTGTGGATATTTTTTCTGAGTAAGATCAGCCAGATCTGTTTACTTCAGTACTTGAACAAGTGCCAAAGATTTGTAAAAACACCCATGAAACCTAGTAGTTTCATTAATTACAACACATATGACTCTGAAAATTTATACCATAGGTTCTTTAAAGGAAAATTCACCACCCGGTATTCAAGTAACCAGGAAAGAAATTGAAAAAATAACCCATATTTTAGGGAACCATTTAAGGAGGACTAGCCATAAACATCAAACAGTTAATGAGAAATTTGTTCCAAACTGTATTTGCACAAACTAATTGCCAAATTGAAAAACTACAAATTAATATGAATCAGTTTTTAAATCATTCATGTCTTAGAATTCAAGCTATTTCTGCAGCAAATCTTAGGAGTCACTAGGAGGAAGCAAATTTAAAAACAAACATAGGAAGATTTTGTGCATGGACTAGCATATCACCTCAGCTGGTGTCTAGGCAACTTCAGCATGAGATGTCTTCAATACAGTATTTTCCTTATAAGATACACCAAACATCTAAAGTCACTGTATTTTCATCTTACCTAGCACAGGCCCTAAGTTTTATATTTAGGTATGCCATGAACAGAAACAAAGAACACAAGATTTGCTTCAATGGTGAACACTCAAGACAGCACAATACCAGCCAGAGGTGTCATTTCTACCATGAATATATGCAATATCCTATTCACAGGCTACAGGAACAAATTAAAGGGTCTGCATATGGAAATCTGTATCACTGTAAGACATCTACACTGTGGAAACCAGAGCACATCACTTTAGAGCCACCCAAAGACCACAGGCTCTGCATCAAAAAGCTCATCTGACCTAAGCTAGAGGCTTCAGACTAAGATGTCTCACCCTGGACATGTCCAAATCCTTCCACTGCATGCCAAAGGCATCTAAATGCCTTGTGCACCATACAGAGCTACACTTATCCAGCTTAACCTCAGCATCTTTGGAGAGAAATCGTCCCTCTTCCCAATCTTACTTAGTAAGTCCTGATCTCTGACCTTTCCATGGGTTCTGAGCTCCTGCTGGGGAGACTCAGTGTTGCAGTGTCTAATTAGTACTGCTAATGCCAGCAAGCATCACTGCCATGAGGCCTGCCTACCTGCTACAGAGATATTTGCTGGTAACCGGTCAGAAGTCACTACACTTTGTTTTCTGATTCTTGGAAATAGTCATAGAAATAGGAAATAATCAACTGGAGCATAACACTTGGCTATTTCCAGCAACATAACAAATATAAATTTGTAAAGGTTGTTTCAGAAAAAAAAAAATCCTACTTAGGTGTTCTGATGGTTCCACAATCTCAAGGTTTTACAGTGGCTAACTTTTTAAGTAATGTCAGATAAGAAGTTAAATATTGTTTAGGGTGCTAAAAAAACTTTATAAGCTAGCCTTTGTTTCATCTTAAATAACATACCATTGCTTCCAATCTTTTTTAAACATTATTCTTTGTTTAACTTTTATTTAGTGGAATTTGTTTCCAGATCAGATTTGGCCTTTAAACTGTGTTCTTTGATATATTCAGCCATGGTGGTTTGTTTTTTCTTTTGTAGGGGTTTTGTAGCCATTTAAAAAACAACAGCAACTTTTTCCTAAAACAGTGTGTCACATACCCCAGACACTGACTCTGGCCAATCTCTTTTCCCTGTAGGTGCCAGGGAACAGACATGGGACAACGAGTCAAATGACCTGTTTACAAAATGGATTTGCTATCAAGTAAGCTTGACTTACTTGCACATTGCCTGGTATTTTAGATTGTAAGGCATGAGTAATGAAGCATAGCTGCAAAAGCATAACCCAGCAGCTCTCACACTCTCCAGACCCAGTAGGGCTTATTCTGTGGTGCGTGAGTCAAGCACAGACATATGCTCACTGAGTCTTCCATTACTTATTCACTCTTTTTGGGGTGGTATTGCCTGGGACTAAGGTAGGTTTGAAAGGCAGGAGGAGAGCAGTTGTATAGACAAGCCTGTGCAACTCCTGTGTACCAGGGTTTCTCGACACCTGCTCCAAGCAAGTCCATCCCTGAGCCATCCCGAGTGCCAGGGATCTAAGCGCAGCAGCTGGGACAAGGTGTGTGGGTCCCAAGCACTCCCACATGGCTAACAATATCCTTCCACCATCTTCCTTCTGAAGTTTGAGGAGTCAGTCACTCTTGTGGTTATCAGAAAAGGGATACACCAGAGTCTATAGCCTCTGAAGAACAGAGCTGCCTACCTCCCTGGTAGGATGAGCCACTTGGAAGACATCTTCCCAGTGCTGAGATTTATCTGATGGTTTCTACTCCAATTCCTGCTCTGAAACAAGGCCTTGATCCTAATCTTTAAAGATATCAACTACAAATACCAGTGTTCACACATCACACATGTATTGCCAACTCTTTAATATTAATATGTTTCTCTGGAAAAATTGCAAAATACAAGGTGAAAGGAAACAAAGACAAAATGCTTGCATGTCAAAAGGAGTCAACTACATAAAACAGACACACAGTGGTGATGAAGTATTCGGATCCCAAATGTCCAGAAGCTCAGAAACTGACGATTTGCAGTATAACCGTTTGGAACCACCTCTACAATGTATTGCCACAGTATTATTGCCACAGTATGACTACAAAAAATCATCAGATCCCCTGCCAGAGCTTTCTTGCTCAAGAGGAAAAAAGAATTATGAAGAAAGGATAATTTCTTGCAATTCATAAAAAGCCTGTACAGTGAGTTCACATTTACTTGAGAAATACTTAGGCCCAGAACTTCAGAGGCACTCAGGTGCTTAAGTGGGAATTACATGATTTTGTGAATCTGGGTCTCAGTTACTATGGTGACAGAGACTATAGCAAATGCTTACACATATATAGGCCTTATTTCATCAAGGGTAGCTTTTCAAGTACTGTCATTTTTTCTGGAAATTACTTTAGATGAAGATGTTAATCTGAAATCACTTCAGTCTGCTTACAAAATACAGAGGGCTTACATAAATCTATTTATGCATTTCAACACCATTTTACTTTACATGGCATAGGTATCCCAGCAAATCAGACAAATCCTCAACAGCAGTCTGTACTTCACCTTGCTGTGGGGAAAAGCCCCAAGAATGAAGTCTGGAAGACAGCTGGCCACCATTTATTTGCCATTTGTTTTTCATGTGATGTGATATCCCACTTCAGCAGTGTAGCTCTGATTCTGCTTTCTAGGAAGAACATTGAAGCATTTTACACAAAACTGCAAAAACTTCCTTAAGGGCAGTGACAATAATATGAAGAGCACAGCCAGTAAGTCTTGGGACATAAATTCCTGAAACCTGCAAGGTTCATGCTTTGGTAAAACAGTGGACTATCTGATCACTTGTGAGTTAGAAATTACACAGCATCATGAATTCTTAGTGAAAACATCTTGGTAACCATAATTACAGAAACACTCAAGAGTGAAAGGCTTTCCTGCTTGTTTGTTGAGTTGACCAAAGGATTCTTGGTCTTAGTGTGTGCCCTTGCTGCGTGCTGTTCCCACTGAACCACATTCTTATGTTGGCTCAAACAGCCCCAAGATTTCCCAGAAACTATGAATGGATGTTTTTTCATCTGGGAAACATAATTTCTGCCTGTCAAGTTGCTCTTCATTCACCTTAAATCCTGACAATTGAGCTTCCTGTGCTCCTGGCAGTTGACAGAGAAACTGTTTGACACATGATAGATGCAACAAGGCATAAATAGCTGTTGAGGGATAGCCTTAAAACAAAGCTGGTTGAAATCTACAACATCAGGGAAAAAGGAACAATAAAAGCATTTTAAGGAGCTCACAGGTGACATTTTTAGAATTGTAAAATGAAAGCAGCTTACGGGAAACTTAAAACCCATAGGATCACAAAACCTTCATGTAAAAGCTATTGCTTTATTAATTGAACAGAAAATATGAATAAAACTCAGGAACCAGATGCTGCATATGTGAGAGAGCACTAAGAGAAATATTTTGTGAGTTGCTGCAATCCTTCCCATCTTTTCTGAGGATCACTCTGTTCAAACCAAAGTGGACATGACAATTATAAACTGAAACTAATGCTGTTTAAAGTGTCCCATTAGCTAATCTTGATATAAATTAAAGATGCTATTGATTAGAAAATTCACCCCAGAAGGTGCATATGAAATAACCTTTCCCATTTGGAAACCTCAAGAAGTCAAAAGTGACTAAGAACATGTATTGATAGCCGCAATTTTGTGGCTATTTCCTTCTACACTTCAGTCTCATCTTACAGAGAAAATCTGAGTCAGAAAATGTAGCGGCTGTCCTGAATTTCTGTTTTTTGTCACTGTCTAGCTCCTAGGAGGTAGAAACCTGACCCAGGAAACCAGGAAATCCAGATGTGAGATGGTTAGCCCATATATAGAAATACATATCCATGTTGCCAGTATTCTGGGAAACAGTCTGAATACCAAATTCATCACTGCAACCTCAGTAGAGCCATTTACAACAAGGAGTAATACTTAGGAACCTATTTCTGGCACTCCAAGTGCATAGCAAAGCCCCCCAAAAAAGAAAAACAGGTCAGGGAAAGATTCTCAAAGTGAGCAGAGGACTACTAACATGCACAGGATATTGCCATGCACAAGATGACACACCATGCTAAGTTGAAACAAAATACTCAGCATCTTGTGGGAAAAGAACCACAGATCACACCTTCGAAACAGTGATTAAGTTGTCTTTTTAAGTTCAAGTTTCTTTACAGAACAAAAGCAGAAAAACCCCAACAACCCAGCATGGAAAAACGTCAGCATGTTTGACTTCTTTGAAATGCTATTTTAAATGGGATGATTAACAATTTAGAACATTTGCAAAAATTTCTCTTTCCTATGCGAGGTATCAGTGACCTTAAAAAAACCCCAAAGTAAAGTAACATGTTGCAGCTGACAACTGAAATCTGCACTGTAGCCTTTCACCACTTGAGTTGACACCATGTGTTGAGCTAGAAAAGCAGGAATACTCATTCTTTTTGAATACATGCAGATACACTGAAATTGCCTTATTCAAACTTGGGTAACTTCACAGTACTGTCCATGTTCATGCATTGGCAAAAAAATCTGTTCCTCGCTATGTGATTTCCTAGTTTTGTTGTTTTTCAGGGAAGGGGTTAATTATTCTTCTTGTTTTCACTGGTAAATGAGAGGTCATTTTAGCAGAACTCGTGGTTGTGACAACACTGATGTAATTCCAGTCAATGTATGCATGTGTAGGGGGACGTGTGTTGTTACATGCTCACAGCTGCATAAAAAGAAGCCCTCTACCCTTGATCACATTTCAAGGTAAAATATGGTCTAGAATTTATTGCTACTGGGATCCAAAAGTCCTCAAAGTGTATTCAAGCTAAAACAAAAGACTGGGTACATTCATGCATTATCGTATATAGTGATGAAACCCTTTTGGGAAAAATGTAATTAAGTGAATAAATCTTTCACTAGACATAGTTTTAACCTATAACCCTCTTGCATTAGGGAATCTAGGCATTCTATAAATTCACCAAAATTGGAAAGCTTTATTAATGGCAGGAAAAATTATATTCCAAAACAACTAGAAATTGCAACAGCCTCTGTGTTACCCTGCAGCATCACATTACAATAGGCTAGTTCTTGTGAAAGTGATCTCTTCTCAAATACAAACCAGAGGGGATGTGAGCAGCAAGAGCTGATCAGAGTTTTAGAGATCTACTAAAGCTGTTCTCCGCAGCCATGGCCTCAAATTATACCAGGATCAAGTCACATTTCATATGCATGAAGTAGGAACAGAATTCCAAGGTGTTTACTTTACAAAGTTTTTACAGTTAAAATCTACTCTCTTTCTGGTCTGCACTTTTAAAACTCTATCATAATTTCAACACCATTTTGGAAGATTTGTCACACCTTAGATGCTTTGATATTAGCTTTGGTAACATCCAATATAATGAGGAGCAGAATGAAAAATGAATATACTTGATGAATATTAATTCAAAGTTCTAAGGACACTCATGGTGCCCTTTGTACATGGCTTTCTGCAAACATTCCAGCAAATGTACAGCAAGTATAAATGATTACAGAATGTTCTAGGAAGGTAAATACTGAGCTTGTAATTGTACACTAGAAATCTGATTCTAAGACCTATGTTCTAAAGGCCAAAGGCAGAAGCTTAACACACATGATGTATCTCATTAAAAGGTTCAAATTTTGAATTACAGGATCTCAAAATTAACTGCTGGCAAGCATTCCCTTCAATGAGGTTTTTAGCAAATTATTTGGTGAATAACAAACCACGCTGAAGAACAGTCTTATTTTTATGGACAATTTCCAGAATAAGTGATGAGAAAATCCCAACACAGAATAAATAATTATGTTCTTTGCCCAGCTCACGGTCACCAGCTCACTAGGAATTTGTCCAGAAATAGAACCAAAAGGTAACTTTTTTGCAGAAGCCATATTTAAAGACAATTAAATCCCAGAAGGATGTGTGAAAGTCCATTGTACTGCAGTATATATTTTTAGCTATTACACTTCAGATTTCATTAAGTGTTTGTTCAATGTGACAGAGCAGCAGGACGTAAGTGCTCTGGTGTATCATTTCATACTTTTTAATCATCTGTCTAGACCATCTGGCTGCAACTCAAAACTGCATGTCCCTAAAACAAAGGTAGATGCATGAATTGTCAAGAGATGCCATCAAAGTAAGTTACCTATGAGTATTAGCAGAAGAAGACAGAAACAGTAAGTGGTCTGCTATAAAAAGCAGAAGGGCTCATTCCGAATGTATTTTGCTTGTGATTCAAAGACAATTAAATGTGAAGGGTACAAGATGCTTTATGTGTTGCTGCTCATTCACATTATAGTTCTACTGGGCTTTTTTCATTATGCATAATGTTTTGATGAAGAAAAGGGCAAGAATTGCATAGATATTTTCAAACTTACAGTTCCAGGGTGTTGCACTTCCCAGGGAGCTCCTGAGGTTCAAAAGGTGCTTCTGCACACTATTATGAACTGGGTAATTTCTGTACTCTACTGAGACCTCCCCCTCAACTGAAACAACCCCTACTATTTCTACTGTACTCACTGCACATTTTGGTTAGAGGTCTGGTTGTATCAAAGTGTCGCATTTCTTGTAGTAATCCAGAAACAAGATCTTTACAGAAAAATATGAAAGATATAAAGCTCTGTTGATATTTATTGACTCTTTATTGACTCTAGAGTTACTGCTTCAAATATATGCAGGGGTGCAGTGCCACTGATACACCACCTTTGTACCATGTAAAGAACTTCAAAAAGCTCTCAGAATACACCTCTGAAGGCAGAACACCCACAATGGCTGGCAATAAAGCAGATTCTGCTGCAGCGTGTCAGTTTTCATCTGACAGATGTTGGGCAGGTTCTCCAATTCCCTGCACAGAGCTACTGATTGATTTGTTTCTTTTCTTGAAGCAGGAAGGTTACTGCTTCCTCTGCTGCTGTCTTCCCCTCCTCCCTCCCATTTGGCAGCTATTACAGAAAACTCCTGCAGCAACAGCTATCACTTCAAATCCTGTCTATTTTTCACTGGAAGCAGCAGATGTACCCATAACACTTCACTAAAGTTGGAAAGGGAGGGTTGACATGACATATCTGTACTACAAGTGCACTGCAGGTTTATTGGGTGCTTAAGCCTTGGTAAGGAGAGTATTTAAGCATGTCTTTAACTCTCAATGTTTACCCATTGTTTTCAATTTGTCTGCAGTTACACACATAACCTAAAAACCTTCTTGAACGGAGACATTACACAGTAAATTTCTCATATTCATCTTTCTTCTTCAACCCCCACAAATTATTCAAATGCCATAAATGTCATAACAATTTTATAAGCTATTCAACAGTTCTTTATTCAATGTTGAGCCATACTGTCTATTTTTGTTTAACCACAGGGCCAAGCAGCAAAATGAAATTAGACTGTCCTCTTACTGCTTGTAGGCTGGCAGAACAGGGGGAGATGTTGAGCGGATTTGTAATGGTTTTTAGCATAGCCTTTTTTGATTATTTTTTCACATGAATGTCCTGTTCTGGAGGTCTCTAAGAAAGAGATTCTAGATAAAGAGAACTACTTTGTTTATAATATTCCATCAAGCTGCAGTGCAGATGTCATCAAAGATCTCTGTGCCTACACATTTGTTTAAATGTAAGTTTCAAGGTTAATTTTTATCAAAATAACTCCACATACTAAATAATAATAATAGTAGTAATAATAGTAATAATAATAGTAAGTACTAGTAGTAATAATGAAATGTTGCAATTAATATTTTTCATATTATTGCACTTTTAGTGCAAATTTTAGCAAATCTGTAACTGTTTCCATTGCCTTCGTGCTTCACGTAACATGTGATGGTGAGATTAAAAGACAAGGACTGAGTTAAAAAAAAATAAAAAAAAAATCCCCCAAACCATCTCCCAAAATCTCAGTTCCTCTTACCATGAACTGGTAGTACAGAGACACACTTGATCATTGTTGTTGTTTAATTATTTGCATTCTTTACTACACAAGCTCTGCTCACCGACAGTATGCCACTGTGAGAGATGCTGAATTCACACAGAACAAACTAAATTCCCCAGTGAATTTCGGGACGGCTCTGATTGCCTTCTGAAAGCCTGTGTGTGCTGCAGAATTGGCACGGTTTACAGCACAGCCTTGAAAAGCACTTTACAACCAGGCAGACTGCACAAAGCAAAATCAAACAGAAAATTTGTTTTGCTTAGATACACATCTGTGTGCATGCACAGACAAAGAAAAAAACCCTTTCTGCTAGGAAAAAAGACTTGTAAATAAAAAGAAAATTATTCCAGAATAGTTGTAAAGCTTTACAAGATCTTAAAAATTATGCAAAGGAACACAGCTTCTATGTGCTCCCCAGACAAAGCTAATTGACTGTCGATTTAAGAGAAAGAAAAAACCTTACAGTCTTGTGATATCTACTTTATTCAGTGCATAAGACTTCATATGGACATATGGAGACCATTTGTGACTTTATTGTCCTCATTGTTCTCATGAGGATTAAACTTATTGTGATTCTCAGATATTGCTCAGCCATATTACAAAGGAAGAAAAAAATATACATCTGCCACAAGGTTACATTCCTTTACGATCCACAGAGGTACTGTTATTTTACTCTGAACGAGAAACCAAAGAGAAGTTTGCTTTTAAGTCATGATACATAAAAGGTTTAGGTAAACCTAAAAAGGTTTATATTTTGTACAATAATTCAATAAGCATTTTTACGTATTATATTGAGTAACAACTGAACAAACAGGGAATTCAACAACTTAGGAGTTTTTCTTCTCTCCTTGATCTCTCTTTTCCCTTTGTGCTTTTGCAGAATACTTGGCATCTGATGCTCAGAAACCTAGGTCATAAAAGCACAAACATTGCAATGTTCTTGTACATTTCCTGGTGCTCTTGTGCAACCACTGCTCTGTGCAGCAATCAAGGCACACTGCACTTTGATCCCTTACTATTCTTGGAAAGCTGCAGGCTGAGGCCCTTACACAAGCTAAACTCTTTGCCATTTCTCTGTATGGGTGGTAACATTTAGACATTTACCTGATTAAGTGTCATACCTCAGACATTAGAAACTGACACCCTTGCTAGCAATTCCACTAAATTTTTTGCCAAATAAAGACTGCTAAGATAAGAAAATGTTGACGAGTGTGAACATTTATTTCTCTAAAGCTTGTCCCAAACACATTACCAGCATTATTTAATTTCAATAATTTCTTTCAATAAAGTCTTTTGAAGAAAAATAAATAAACAAACAAAAAACAAGTAAGTAAATATATCCTGCTTTGAATCCTTCTGAGCTTTAGCTAAACTACATTTACACAACCTACTATAATTTCCCAAGGCATGCCTGTTTCCATCTGTCCACATGGACAAAATATCTAATGTAATACATCTCCCTTTGCATGCTCCACCCTGCCTTGACACCCTTCTCCCATTCCCTGTTAGTTCAAATTCTACTGCAAGGAACAGTTTCTCCTTTTGTCACTTTGACCAACTCACTGCCCCCAAGTAGCTCTGCCCATCTCAACTGAACCAAAAAGGGAATTTTGTTTTCCACTGCCAAGGTTTTGAGTCTTGACTCTTGTGCCACAAACCTCACCACTTAGGCATTTTCAAATGGTTCCATTCCTGCTCTAGCAAAAGCTTGTAGCAAGTATCCACTAGCAGAAAATCCATTTATGGATATTTGATTACAAGTCTCCCTTGTTGCATTCCACCCCCACTACTCTCCAGAATAAGTTTTCTTTCAACAAGTGGGGCACTTCCACTGTTACCTCTCATGTTCATCTCTCTTGTCTGCTGGGTCTACTATGCTCCCTTAAACATCTGGGCCCACCTGCAGCTCCTGCTCTTAACCTAGATAATAAATTTTTCAGGAGAGAGACTACCTTCCCCAGACACTACCTAACACATCAAGTACCACAGTATGCATCAGGTATTTTATGCACTATCAGAGCACAAAGAAAAGGAGATGTATGGTTAACATTTGTACCCTAAATGTTTGAATGCAATCCAAAATGCGTACAAAACATGAAGATTTTGGATGCCTGATTTGGTAGCACTTCTGAAATTTAGGCTTAAGTAACACACCTCTAACACCTACTAATGTTGATAACAGTTTATCACATTCAACTGTCTTTTAATCAATAACTGACTACATTTTAAACTGATTTTACTTTAGGTGATAATTTTATTGAAATTATTCACCCAAGAAATCACATAGAGGATGTGTGAAAATGTAGATCTCGTCTCTTCAAATTACTACATAAAGCCTACTTCCATCAGCAGTACAATCTGAAATGTTTCAAAAGCAGCATGATGCTAAAGGGGTACTTATTAGTATCCATAAAGAAAATAAAACATTGTTATGTGAAAGTTACCTGGAGACCTATTTTTTAAACCATGAAATCTCTGCTCTCAATGTCAGAAAACAAGCAAATATACAATGGGCACAGCCAGAAACTATTAAGATAAAATATTTTAAAAGAATTCAGCATTAATAAAACAGGAGTAACTGACCAAAAAATCACACACAGACACACAGTAAGGAAAAGGTTCACTAAAGAAGCTTCATTTTGAGATTATGGTATAGTGGTTTCAAGTGATGTATTATTTTCTTTGGAAGTAAAAAAATTGTACTGCTAAAATGAAACATCCACAGGGAAAAAGAAGCTTACTACTGATAAATTATTGTTATATAAAAGCAACTAGATTAAAAGAATACTCCGTTAAAAGATACACTTTTTTTTTTCTAATAAGACAAAAATACCATCAGAATAAGCATTCTGCAGTAAAGAAAACCCCATCTCTTCCAAGAAGCCTCTGAAATGCTAAACTATTATTTCTAGACACCAGATGTAATTAGAGTACAACCACTTTAAGTGCAGTCTAAGCTGGATTAATCAATAATGCATCAACTCCATGCTCAAAATAGCAGGTCACTGTCACTGGGGATTAGCAGGTATCACATCTGGGAAAATGTGAGCACAGAACATTTACAATTCACCAAATATATGACAGACTGAAGTACACAGCCTTTACAGATTCCAGGATCACCCACATTTACTAGGAGAATAATGGAGTACTTTGTTGATGAGTGAGGCCAAGCAATTCTGCCAAGTGTAAGTAGTTAACCAGCTCCTGCCACGGGGCTTGGTTAGCTCTCTAAAGTTTTAGTAATTGAGTAACATTCCCTTTCAGATAAAGATGCACATCCACAAAAGGGAATATGGGCCAGCAGGATGCCCTGACAGCCAAGAAGGCAAGCACATCCTGGGCTGGATTACCAGAAGCACAGCTCACCATTCTCCTCTATGAAGTAATCATCAGGAGCACTGCAGTTCCGGGCCTCCAGCGCAGGAAAGACAATGATCAAGTGCAGCTAATTCAGTGGAGGGACATCAAGGTTGAGCACATGACCTGCAGGGTTTTTAGCCTCTGAAAGTCAAGACTTCAGGGGGATCTAACAGCAGCCTTCCCTTACCTGTGAGGAGGTCATTAAGAAGACAGAGACAGGCTCTTCACAGTGGTGCAGCATGAGGATGTGGGGCAAAAGATGTTAAATGAAATGAAAGAGGAATCAAATTGGATAGAAAGAAAAGCTTTTGCCCTACGGGGACAGCAAAGCAATGAAACTTTGCCAAGAAGTATTATACGGACTGAGGTTCTTGGAGGTTTACAAATGGATATGGTTTTCAAGAACTGCATGGCTTTCACCATGTACCAAACACCTTCTCCTTCTCTTCCTAAGGTTCTCTACATTTAAAGCATAAGGGATGACTGATATCTTTGGCTGTTTTCTTTTGCACTTTACAGAAACAAGAAAGCCAGAAGTAGAGCAAAAACGCCTCCCAAAGTAGATACTGCTTTCGTCTTTGCAAGTGTGAAAATGAGCTTGATATATGTCACACAACATGAAAAATAAAAATAGTTAAGTTTTAAATAATTAAGAACTTGAAGTCTGGCTGCTAATTCCAACTGGATGTACTGCTGTTTTTTTTTTCAAAGCTGACAGTGCAAACCACTTGTCTAAAAATATTCAGGTTACAAGAACATAAAACGAGTCAGAAATTAAAAAAAACACCAAAAACCAAACACCCCCATGCTGTTGGTCTTTCTGTTCGTGTAATTAAACATAAAGCCTACTAATAAAAAAAACCTTGTTCTGGACAGCAGTTAAACATATACCTAGTTTTAAATGTAGGCGTGTGTCCCACTGAAGTAGAGACTTGAGATTTTAATGGATGCTCAGGTGTTAGTCCAGACAGTAACAGATAAATGGAATTGTCTTCTGGAATGGAGGCCTGACATTGTTTACCAGAAGAGAAGTTTAAGCTGGCTAAGAGCAGGTTATTAAAATCTGTCCATGTCTGTGTGGGTCTTTCTGGCATCTACCACCAGAGCTATCTGCAAGTCCCACACAAGAAAAGACAAGGCAGCAAAAAGGCCAGTGGATCTAGCTTTCCAAACCAAAGCACTTAAAATCATAATTTACTTTTTGTTCACCTCTTTCCCTTCTGATGGCTTCAGCTCTTCAGCTCAGAAAACCAAGGTAAAGGGTTTTCTATGGCCTGAGGTTCATATGTGAGTGTATATTGCTTCCTCAGTCAGTCCTCCAGAGGGTTTTGAACAAACAAAACAATGAAGAAAATATGCTACCAATCCATATTTTGTACAATAGCTCTTTAGTGTATTTTTTTCTGTTTCCCAAATTTCTTTGTATCACCTTGGTGTATGAGTATTGTAAAAATTTGTATCCAAATAAAAAATGTGTGATAGTTTTTGCATGTGCAAGATGAGGAGTTGTGATAGCAAATGAATTTTTAAATACAGACCATTACAGATTTGCAGAAGCTAGAAGAACTTGTCACTTTGTGTAGTTTGCAGGCAGATTAAAAGTTCACATCCTAATCAGTCTCTGAAATAATTGTTTTACAGTTTTTAACTATCTTTCAAGGAAAAAGTGGATGTTTTTACTGCACTTTGCATAGCTTTCTGTGAAACAGCTTAGCAGTAGGCATGATTGACTGAATTGGCTTGTTGCTGCTTAAACAAACTAAGAATGAACTTGGCTGATTTTTACTCCTAATACCACTCAAAAAAGTCCTGACTAATTATAGCTTTGCAAATGTAAAAAACCCTCATGCAGAGTTCTAAAGACATTAAGTTGCAGTCTTATGGCACTGATGGTTTATTGATTAGGCAAATGTCTTACACAGAAAAATGTACCTGTATGTAGGAGAGAGTCCTACAAGAAATATTGTATGTTCTTCTAATATAAATAGGAGGGAAGCAGCCAAGAAAATAGCAAGTTATATGAAGGAAAACTCTACAAGAGATGGCACACAAAAATCTTTTGTGTAAAAAATGCCTAGAGCTAACACCACATATTATTAATCTCCAAATCACCTTCAGTTTACAGACTGTTATATATCACTAGGAAAAAAATCCACTTTAATTAGGGAATCTACTTTTTATTTAAGGCATTCAACCAATGAAGTATTTACATGTGATTAAACATAATTTTTCAGACTCATAAATTTTACCTAAGCTCAGGACTGCTCTTGATGGAAATCATGCAGGTCCAGCAAGTTAAGCACAAGTTGTTGGAAATAAACCACACTGAAAACATCATTTGAGGGTGTGGCTTTGGTTTGCACAGGTAAGCAAGCGGCAGAGGGATTCTGCAAGCATCCTCATTATGAGGAAGATTTATGGAACAACTCCATTAGCACAGGGTAAGCCGTGTCTTCTGAGTTTCAAGGAGGTTTGACAGTTAGGAAGTCAAGGAAGAAGACAGTTTAGCTGTACACATTTTCACATTTGGATCATACTATTTGCTTCTCATTAAGGAAGAAGTTTTTCAACACTTACAGAGACATCTTGAGGTGTGTGTTTATTTAAAAAGCTGTTGTTAATGCATCAAAAGTTTATATTAACAACAACATGGCCTGGAAAGTAACATGTTAAAAGTTTTAAATTACGAGGCCTTATTCCAGTTTTCTACTGTGGTTTAACTATAATCAGGACCGCTATTTACCCATGTTTAACTAATTGGTAGTCCTATTCAGAAATGTCAGCAAGAAATATGATTACTTGAAAGGAATCACATTTGTATAACATTAAATCAACAGCTAATTAATGTAGCAAATAACCACTGCATTTTTATTATAATCATGTAATCATTCTAAGTGTAATGGTTACAGCAACAGTAAATTTTATTACACAGATATATCTCTGTTTTGATAATGTTGTTAAAACATAACTATCTGGCTGGCTGTTTCATGTATTAGAATATGCAAAAGCCTAATATCATGTTCTTCCACCTGTTTGGGTTATGATATTCATTTGTTTGAGCTTTAAGATGCACCCCTGAAATTATCATGAGCATTAGCTGATAAAGAAAGAGAACAAGACATATTAATGGAAGACAGAGTAATGCAGTGCCACAGCATGCTCATGAATAATGCAAACAGCCATTTATTTCCCTCAAGTAATAATAAAAAGGTTCATAGAGATGCTAAGCTTTGCTACTGTGCCTGTAGAGCCCATTTTAGCACATGTATATGTAGCCAAGAGGCCTGGAAAACTTCCAGAGCAACCAAACAGGCCAAAAAATTAAGAGTCCTAGAGAAAAATACCTTATCACATATAGGCCATCTTCTCCAAAAGAAGCTATGGACTTGTCTCCCTATGGTACTGACCAGCACTGAGACCCATTGCACTCTCTGGTAAACCTCTTTTATTTGTCCAGAATATCAGTAATATCTAACCTCATGTCAAAACATCTCCATACCTCCAAGGTGCTCAGAACTGTGGGCATCTATACATTACACCATCCATATCCAGAGGGATATACCATTCTCTCACTACTCACAGTGGCATTACGCACAATGGACTCCCAAGCCAGAAAGAAAATGCAAATCAAAATTTCAGTCTGCCCATGTGCAGAAGCCTAGAAGATAAGAGGGATAGTGTGTATGTCTCAAACACCAATGGCCAGATTGTGGAGCCAAGCAAGGACTACTGGTAACAACACAGTGTGAAAAAGAACAGGATGTGACTGGATAGGGTGACCATATGGAGGTAGGGCTGCACTTCTCTGGGAAAAACATCCTTGTTCTGAATTCTGGAGACAAGCACAGCACAGTACAACGCAGGCGCAGGAATGAGGTTGAGAAGTGGACATGGACAGTCGACCAAAGGCTGATCCAGTAGGGGAGGATCAAGATCATCAAAGACCCCAGAGGTCCTCCAAGCCATTTTCAGAAAGGTGTAGAGGAATGGACATATCATTAGTGTATGATAGCTAATTTGCATAGAAAGCAAGACGCTAATCTCCAGCTGAATGTGAGCAACCAGAGCACTTGTGTGGAATTCCAGCCACATCCTGGGCAGTACTATTAACAGCATGGATAGCAGCTCCAGTGGTTATTCCTATTGCCCAGCAATCAAAAGATGACAGGATTACTGTGTCTAGTTTTGTGTCTTCAGTCTTTGTAAACTGCATTGGGTTCAACAGTGGCCCACTAAAATGGCCAGGAAGTTGAAGTATATGTCCTATGAAAAAAGAGTGAAAGATGGAGATTTCTCAGCCTGAAGGAGGGAGGCTTCAGGAGATCTCATTACTGATTTATTAATTAAAGAGAGGGGAGTTATAGACAAAGCAAAGCCATACTCTTCTCAGATATACACAGTACAGAATAAGACGCAACAATCACAGATGCAGCAGGAAAATTCTAATCAAACATAAAGAAGAAAGTCTTCCCCATGAGGACAGCCAATCACCACAACAGGTTTCTCAGAGAGGCTGTGTCATCTCCATCCTCAGGGATAACTCAAAACTCAACTGGACGCAGTCCTGAACAATCTAACCTAGTTTGGAAGGTGGCCCTGTTTGGTGAAACAACCCACTCCAGAGGTCCCTTCCAAGTTGAATTACTGTATGACTCTGTATTTCCTAAGGGAAACTAGGCAAAATCATTATGAAATGCTGTAAGGAGGTGGGACATTGCTGCTCCTTTGTAGAAGAACAACTAAAACCGAACTGATGCTGGGGAGAAGAAGAAGAAGGCTGCGTCAAAAATTTGGATTCACACAAGATTTTTCAAAAAGTGTCAGGAGAAAAAATTCAAAGAGATGTTTGAGAATAAACAAGTTACAAAACCACTGTGGCCACAACAACAGAATGCCTGCCAACCAACAACCTCTGACTAGGAAAAACTAAGAGGACTCAAGAGCCAAAGGAAAAGGGGGTGCTTACAGAAAATCAGCTCCTTGTACAGCAAGGGTTTTAGAAGTCAATGGGGTCAGTTTAAAATTGATCCATTGTCACTTTATGGGCAGCAAGTGAAAAGACTGCTGGGTGGATGTAATGTGATCACAGCCACTCAGTCCCGTGAGCAGCGTGAGGCTGCACTCTGCCACGGCTGGGAGCAGCAGGCAGCCTCTTGCTGGAAGTCCTACTAAGAGAAAATTGCCACTGTTGATCCTCATGCTGCTGTTCAATTTGATGGGAATTTTTACTGAATAAATGACTGCAGGATCATAGCCTAAATTAAAACAGCATAAACATAAAAAAAAGCATGCTTTAACTTCACAGTCATATGGCTCCCACTGGTTTATAACCAACAGGAAATCTGTGTCAAAGGGCAAATTTGGCTCCCAACTTACTGCTGTGTTACCTAGTTGCTCTTATAAAAATGAGGAAACAAAGGAAAAAAGGAAAAAGACATATACAATCATGGATATATTTCCATTTCTGACTTGGAGATGACCTTTTATTCTGATAAATTTCTGGGCTCTCAAATATTGGAAACAATGTATTTATCACATGGAAACTGACTGATGTGTTGGCAACATCTTTTTAAAAAATCTCTGTGCCAGCCAAATGTCAAAGTCTGTTATTTCATGTTAAATGGATTTATTCAATTCTCTTGCAAGTCAGCGCAGGAGAATTGAATAAATGATGACCTTAGGCAGAAACTTCAATAAGGAAGCCTGTGCAAGGAAGTAATCTTCATTACATAACTAGTTTAGTACCAAAGGTACAATAAGTTCTTAACTAAGCTTCACAACACAAACATGCTGATATATCTCCAATGAACATTCTACTGTTATCAAGTGAGAATTCTAGGGAGTAAAGCTCTTTCCTGCTGTTTTTCTTGTATGCAGCAATGGAAAGGAGAAAACAATAAATGTTGGCACACACAACACTCCCTTTGAAGGCAGCCCAACTACATGCACAGTACTCAGCTGTGCTGAGCTTCCCTTGATAGATCTAGTCATCTAATTATTGGGAGCATTTCCTCTCATCCTACATGGAAATTTAAAAACTAGCTATCTGTTTTCTTGGGTGCTGTTTCAATATCAAAGAAGGTGACAGTTCTTGTCACACTTCTTTAGACATTGTTCTGACATTGCGAGTAGAAGGAAAAAGAAGAAACGAGAAATTTTGCTGTTCATTAGATTTTTTTTTGCCCCCTCTGGAGCCTCTGTTCCATCACTATCCTTGAGGGAAAACATCTGTTACCTAACCAAGAATTTTCCTTCCTTCTTAGATATGTTTCCCTCTGAAATATCCTTAATTTTGCTGCACTGGCATTTTAGATGTCCTTTATTCTCTCTCTCCTTTCAATATACTTAGGTTTTAACCTGCACAACTTTATTTTTCACCTTCATTCTAAAAAAATATGAAACAAAGAGCCGTGAAATGTCTTCTTAGGGGAAAGATCTACATTTTTTTTTCCTAGTCAGCTGAAGGATTTCTATCGGCATCTAGAGAGATTTCATGCAAGATATGCATGTACATACGCTGCATGCAAGTTGTCCACTTGTTGCAAAAAGAGCTCACTCAACCTTTTACCTGGGCATATATTCACAGATACTTTGCTCTGTTTTTATCCCAAGCTTAAAATCTCCTCCATCAATAATCACAAAAGTTGAAATAAGGGACAAAACTGTAAGACTGTTTCTCTACCTCCAAATTATAGGGAAGATATATTTGTGAACAAGCACCCTTTTATAACCAAGAACTTGAGACAAAAGATTGAAAAAACCAAACCCCAGCAACGATTTTGACTCTTATGATGAATTTTAGTTTCAAGCTACAGTTGTATCAAGTCCTTCAAAGTTATTAAAAGTTGTTCCTCCCAATCAAAAATATTAATTTATTAATTATATTTTGCCACCAGCATTGATAGCTATCCTAGCCAAATCTAAAGGCTCAGTCATTTTGCTTCAAAGCTGTAAGGTTCTTATATTGTGTAATCAATTTGACTTGCTTGTAGATGATTAAATACTAGCAAGTGACGTAAACTAGACAAGATGTATTGATTTCAATTGGATAAAAACTCAGCCATGTTCTTTGTGATTGCTCAATGTATAAAAACCTGTTACAAGGCCACCATCGTCTCGCAGCTTGAAAATTACAGTAAATGTTAAAATGAGGTCAAGGATGATATATGCATCAATCCTTCTCTCTTTAGAAAAAGACTGTAGTCCTATAAATAGTTCCAAGGCAACATGTAACTATTAAATGAGTAAGCATGGCACAGACTTCAGCTCAAGTGCCAGATTCAAAAATCACTAATGTTCACAGCACTGACAAAAGGCAGTTTTTATTAACCCCCAAATTAATAAAATACCTCAGCCTGTATTTGGGTTATTGTGAACAGTGAGCAAAGTGTCTTGGCAGTTATTGCAAATCTATGTGGCAAAAATAACTCACTGAAAATACCACCTGCAACTCTGAGCCATTATTTACAGCTCAGTAAAAATAATACAGAACTTTTCAACATCCAATACTCCTATCACTGGCAATTAGACTTCAGTGTTCCACGAAGATGGAGATATATCTGTTCCTTGCAGAAAGAGATCACTGCACTGCTGTAAATATATAAAAATCTGTACATACACATAAAATGTAATCTCATTACATGGGCAAGTCTTAAAGTTAGCTCTTCAAATTTCAAAGGTATTTTATCTTCTTTGTTACTTAGACAATGGGTCACATGTATATTGGTTATGACTTGATGATCTTTGTGGATCCCTTCCAACTCAGAATATATGGTGATTCTGTGATTCTACAATTAATTTCAGAAGACTGACTTTCAGCACTATGGTATATTTCTATATACACAACTTATTGTAATTCAAGGAAAAACATTAGAAAAATGAATTATTGTAAGATAAGGCTTCTTTTGATAAGAGGCTTAAGCAGGTGATTTGAGATGTTGACTTTTTCAGTAAACTTACAAACAAGCTTTGCACATTTCACTGTTTGATGTGACACATTTTTACATGGTATGGATTAAGCTTAAACTGAACATTATCTTTCTTCATATGCATTTTTCTTGATTTCTGTGGGAACCAAAATCCACTGAATTCCACTATTAGTGGAGGAAAACAACAAAAAACGTGTCAGTTTCCCTAAAGTGCCTCCCCATCTTAGAAAACATGTTTCCATAAACGTGTGTGTTCTATGGGAGTATCTTCACTACTTGTTAAAAAAGTTGTAACGTATTTTAGTCCATGCCACAGTTCCTTTGCATCTCAGATACTGTCTCCTGGCCTGTAAACTCAACCTTCTTTCCTGCTATTTAACTGTCTACATCGAAAACAAACAAAAATGCAGACTACAATTTTTTTACATGCATCCTTTCTTGCTGGTATATGCACAAGTCAGTTTTCTTTAACTGGCTGAACAATTTCTTTTGACTAAAATCCCCTGTTTATTTATGCTAGCAGCAGAAGTGCAGCATATGTCAGTTATATCCATGCTTCTCAAGCCTTTTTGAGTCACTCATTCCAAATTACAGATCTTTATTCTGTAGAAAGAAAATCTGCTTTTCATGTCTGGGTGCAGAACCTTTAAAACATAAATAAAAACAAGAAAATCTGTGCAGTGCTAAGTCAAATGCCTATCAAAAATCCACTATGTCAAGAGCTCTTTCTCCCAATTAAACTCAGAAAATGGTCTCAAGCAAACAAGACTTGTTTTTCCATGAGTTTGATTTGCACATAGATTTGCATTAAGAAAGTTGCTATCCTTTAATCTTTTTCTGATTGAATCTTTCAGATAGATATCAGAACAGATGTCAAGCTCATGGATATAAAGTTACTTAAGCTTCACAGGAGAACAAATACTTTTGAACAAAGCCTGGGCATTGCAAGTGACACATTTGAAGTCCCCCAAAAAGCTACATAAATGGTAGAATGGTACTGTACATATTTTCCTCTTCACTAAGTTATTAGGTTCACTTTTTATCTATCCAAGCCATCTGTGAGTTGAAGATCTTAGTTACAAATGTGTGTAATTTAAAATCCATCAATTTTAACAATATGTGCAATCGGACTAGAATTATTTAGAAATTATCAGTGCAAGCTGCCTCAACCCTTTGAAGGGTAAGAACACGAAAGGAGAAGAAAGCATAGCCAATCAGTGGACTAAGTAATTGAAATCAAGGTACACGAGGTCATGGTGACAAAACGCTGACCTCATCTCATTGCCAAGACCAAAATGCCCAGGTCACAGAGACAGTGCAAATTAGCTCACAAAGAAGCCATTGTTACTTGCAGTGTGGCTGTCAATTATTAACTTGTATCACTCTTAATAACCCTAAGTTTTCATAGATATTTCCCAACTGTGTATCCTCCCCCCTGCATAAGAGAGAAAAAAAGAACAAAAGTACAAAAAAGGCCTATTGTGGACTGCTTTTTTTTCCTTTTTTAACAACTGCAAAACACATGTAGTGCATTTCAGCAGCACCAGTAACAAGAACGATCCTCCCAGTCAGCATCACTGTAAACTAGCAAACTCCATAAGGCCAAATAATTCATACATATACAGAGCAGTGGGCACAAATTTCACAGATCGGAAAAAAGAAAAACCAACACCATAAACACTTAGCATATTTTCGGAACCCACGACATACCTCTGTCTAATTTAGGGGATTGGACACCCAGAAATGGGGGTCCAGGAGTCGGGCTGAGTGCCCCAGAGGGCACTGCCTTTGATCTTTGTCCTTGGAGAACTTTGCCAACCCTGAGAGATGAATTACAGGCCACAAGAGTTTAATATAAGCATTAATAGTTAATTTGCACAGGGTGAAATATAGTATATAGAATGTTAGATGATATGTACATGGGGGTAAAATATGTACAAGGGGGGTTAAGATGGAGTCTAAAGGGTGTGGTTGCCTTCTCCTTCTTCTCCACTGTCCACCATATTCTTGGTGACGGGAGCACAGATTCATTGGTAGAATAGAGATAAGACAGGAAATTGCATGTCTAGAACAGGTTAGGATTAATTGGTATAAAGTTATAAACAAAGACACGTACTGTCCTCTGGTTGGGTTTGTAACAGGGTATATAAATTACGGGACGCCCATCAAGGGGGCAGAACCAGGGTATTTCGGCTGCCAGGTGGACCTGTGGCTTTTCAGGACACCGCAGCTATAGATAACATTAGAATAAACAACCTCTGCATGACAGCTTGCGGCCTCTGACTGAGTTTCTGGGCAAATGCGCTGAACCTGGGGTTTTAACAGCCGTTCCTCTTAAATGTGCAAAGACCAGGATAAGAGTCAGCACAGCATATCTTGTCCTATTCAAAAGCATACAGGTTTAAATATAATTATTGTAAAGGTTTAATAAAAATAAAGTAAAACCTGTATACACTTTGCTAGCTTAAAGGACAAAATAAGGAGAACAAGGTCTGACAGTTAGACCATTGGCTGGAAACTCAGCAAATAGTGGTTCATTTCCATAAACCTCATGCATCACACTCTTACTCACTTCAGGCAGTTATTTCAGAAGGACTATCATGATGGCAAAAGCATTACTGCTTGTGAACACCCCTTCCCCACAGATTTCATGAGAATGAACAAAAGAAACATCAATACAAACTGAGCTTAAACATCAACTGTATGTGTCATGCTTTGCAAGGACATAGCACACTCTCAAATGACTTAGAGAGCAATTTTGAGTACTGACAAGGCCCTAGGTCTTGTTAACTGCACTTGTGTATTGCCTTTACAGAATTTTAGGAGCATTTATTTCACAGCAAACCATCAAAAGGAGTATGTGCTACTTGTATAAGCATAAGATATTTATTCTAAGAAATTGTCAATCTGTAACCTTGGTCTTGAACTGCCCAAAGATGAAAGACGCACTCCTTTTATAATACTGATTGTGATAAAGTTTGCCTGCACATATTTCTAAAATTAAATCCAATATATTATTTTATACTCAAGTATCTTACAATGATAAAATATCCTCTTATTAAGCCTCAAAACACCTCACTAACTCACTGAGATATTATCTTCACACTTTACACAGCAAGAAACAGGTTCCAAGAAGCTGAAACAGAGCCCTAACACCACATAATTTGGTCTATCAGGAAGAATTCCAATTCTTGCAAACTTCAAATCTATGATTAGCTCTCTAACTTCTAATGTAAGTGATTTTTTAATGTTTTTTAATCTCACAGAAGATTTGTAATACCTGGAATATTACAAAATCTAGCAACTGCAAACTTTTAAGATATATTATCAATAACAATAATGATCACCTGAGTATCTTGTGCTACATTCAAGGGACAATGTAATACAAAAGTCTCAAAAAGGTCTGAAGAAACAGATTACTTCGAAGTTTGACCTAGCAAACTATAGAAAGCAAAGCAGCTTCAATATAGAAACCTCACTTAAGACTACAAGAAGAGAGTGTTTTAATTATGTAGCACAATGGCTATTCAGGTTGGGAGGATTTAACCTAACAGAATTAAATTTCAGTAACTCATTGAAGTGTACACTTGCTGAATTAAAATAGGTTATCCAGAGAAGTTGTGGATGCCCCAGCCCTGGAAGTGTTCAAAGCCAAGCTGGATGGGGCTTTGAGTCACCTGCTCCAGTATAAGGTGTCCCTGCCCATGGCAGGGGTGTTGGAACCGGGTGATCTTTAAGTGCCCTTCCAGCCCAAACCCTTCTAAGATTCTATGACTCTATGTTGAGTTTCTTTTACACTGCTGTGTTGAGTATATTACCTACAGAATCACATGTCTGGTCTGTGTCTTCACACCTACCCTAAACCTGCATTTTGAATAGTCTGGCTTGTGGATCACCACCAATGCAGCTGGACAATGCTCTGCTACTACCACATTTTACCACTGGAAGAACACCTCAGGCAGATGTATGTTAATGAGACTACAACCAATGTATTCCCCTTCCTCTCCAGTATTTATTATTCACTGAAGTGCATTCCTGCTTTACAATGTTTCAAAGTATATTAAATGTACTAACAATGCAGCTGGCACATTAGTAGCTGTCCCATGGACGAATTTAATTCTGAGTGTGAACAGCAAAGTATACACGAGGGAAGCTTGTATTTACATGCACAAACACATCTAATGCTAATTAGGCAGAATACTGGAGAGAGTGTAATTCCTTGCAACAACTTCTATTCTGCATTTTGCCACTGTAGCTGGGGCTCCTTCACACTCACTTGTCTAAATACTTTCCTTTAATACATGGGGGGTTTTAGGTGAGAAATATATTCCCTCTCTAAATTTCCTTCCCAGACTTCTCAGAAAATAAAATCTTTTTAAATAGACCCAAACATATATAGAAAAATTATTCATTATATATTTCAATTTCTTTGCTTCTGATAAGAGAACCGTCCTGTGTAAATGAAAGATTCAGCTGAAGCTTTCCCTGTTTTATTAGCACTGGCCAAGGTGAAGCCCTAAGAACCATGCTAGGAGCCCCAGTACAGGTGAGGTTATCTTTCCTCTTTCCCATACCTGCTGGCTTCATTTGCAGTGAGGAAGTTGTTTGTGAAAAGAAGAAGCGAGCAGACAGACCTCTTGGTTTAATTTTTAACACTGAAGCCTGGCTTGCACTGTTGAGAGCCAGGGCAAAAGTTTTACCCTGTCATGGCTTGTACTGCTAAGGGTAACTGCAAAACAATAGCCCTTTGCTTCATCTTACACCATCATTAGAAAGCTGTCTAGTACATTCAGTTAAGGGAAGAACATTTTAAAGTATCCTAAACTCTTGCCACAACTCTAATACGTGGGAAAGCTTTACAGATATATGGTATTGTGTATAACAGTGTCTGATTGTCTTACAAGTTTCTTTATAATATGCATTCAAGAAATAGTTTTATTTCTCCAATGATTTTTAACTGTTCCAAAAATCTGTAAATTCAAAAGAAGCTAAAGAACAGGCATGTAACACTTGTTCTCCCCTAAAGAGGCTACAGCACAGAAAAAAAAAACCAACAATGAACAGGCTTCTGCACCTAAGAGCTCTTCTCATTTTCACTTATTCAGCAGAGGGACGCATGGTACTGCCACACAGTTCCACCTCGCTACTTAAACCATCAGCTCTGCACTGAGAATTACATAGTCTCCTACTAAACTTATTTCACAGCCTCTGCAAAAGAAAGCTCCAAGTATCTGTGTGAAGAGGAACGAAACTCTAGTTTTATACCTTCCTTGTTACACTTGCTTTTTTGTGAGCAAAAGGCTGGACTCCCAATTTTCTGTGCAAAAGATTTTTTAAGGTTGGACTCCAAACTGAATAATGTAGCAATCGTGTAACTTTTGAAGGACAGAGTGTGCACTCCATTTTATCTCCAGTCACAGTAATTAACCATATACAGTTATTAAGATTAACCATACCATATTTGTTTATACGCACAGGAAACTTACTGCCCCAGAGTTGGATGGAAAAGAAATGCAGTGACAGAGAACACCCTGTTTTTCCCCTCTCCTTCATCATGAAAGGGGGCACGAGTGGTCCTAAATCTACCAACTTCTTACAGCTTCCATTGACTGCAATGAAGTGTCTGTCTTTGATCCTTAACTAGCAGTACTGGTGCTTGGGATGACTGATTCCCACAAACACAGACAAGCTTTGCCTTGAAGATTCCGTAACATTTTCTTGTTTTTCTCAGAAGTAGACTGTTTTCTCACAAGTCACCCTCTGGTTCCTGCAATATAGTAAAGTGACTATTTCTGCCACTTTTAGAAGTTCACCAGTAATGACAGCTGCCAATATCAATCTTGGTTCAATCATTTCTATCCGTCATTGAAAAAAAAAATTCCTTTCTTATCATCCTCTTTCTCTCCTTTTGCTCTTAAGTTCCCCATAACTAAAATGTTACCACATTCTGGAGCAGCCATTTAATAAAATGTCTATTTCCTTCAATAAATACAATTATATCATCGGAAATACATACAGTAAATAGTCTTTAGATTCTGGGACTGGAGTCACTTCACCTAAGTTTAACATCTAAACATACCCTAGTCATCCCTAAAAATGTAGATTTATGCTACCTGCATTAGATACCAATCTCAACCTGAGACAGTTAAAATAAGGTAACTAAACTGACTAACTTGTACATGAACAGTGCCAAAACTCACATCAGGACTGGCATTGAGGTGCTGGAGCAAGTCCAGAGAAGGGCAATAAAGCTGGTGAAGGGTCCAGAGGGCAAGTCCTATGAGGAGTTTACAAAATACAAGGAGAGCAGAGGAAAAGGCTATTATATATATTTGGTACTGGCAACACACCCTCATGCATCCCAAAATGCATAACACCTGCACAGATTTCAGCGCAAAAGTTACATTGAATAGTCCACCTCTTACAGCATGTCCAAACTACAGTGGGTACATAAATATAGAATACTTTCTGACAACTGAACAGAAGCCTTCAAAAGAAATCAGAGACGACTTACAGCAGTACAGACTCTCTGGCTTTCTGCATGTGGAATAGACTATAAAACTAAAGTGAACATTTCTCATTAAGGATGTGGATCCCTCATATTTTACACACACAGACTTACAGGTATTATCAAATAATGTAAACAGTGCAATTGCTACCATCCAATCCTTTGTGCTCAAAGCTGCATGGCATTTATATTGTACGATCAATCGGAGATGCTTACATGTAGATAATTAAATTCAAAATCAGTGACAAAAGGAAGAAAAGTCTGGATTGATTCTCACTGGATAAAAACCCAGACACCACATCAATTTATTTACCCACTATGAAAAACAGCTTTATGTATTACAGAAATTTGTGGGATAAAATATTCTACCAGAACAACAGTGCACTTCTCCCTGTGCTTGGCAGCAAACCAATTCCAGTGACTTAGGCAGAAAAATATTAAGATTGATATTGCAACTGCTGCAAAGGGGTACAACTCCCTCATAGTATTATGAGGCTGCCATTTCTACAGTAAGAAAACATTAAAGGTAACTGTTCCAAATGCTGAACAGGAAAGGTTTGGGGAGAACAGGTTTTCTTGAACACACAAATGTTTGTGACTTTGTTTTCCATGCTTCACAAAGGATAAGACCAAACACACTAGAAGAGGTAAAAGGAATCCCCAGAATAGCTAAAACACCATTACAAAATGAACCACAGTGTTTATTGTGCAAGATTGGGACCAGGAAGCTCATGCAAATTCCAGGATCACATCAACTAACTGAAAGAGACAGAGAAAATGTGCATCTTCTTTCTCCACTTTGTACTTCTTTCCCATATAACTAACAATAATTTAATAAAAGAGGTATTTTAGGAACCAAGTCTCTTGACCAATGGTTAGTGGCATCCTCGGGGAAAAAACTGAAGCTTCAAACCCGTGGCCCAAATCAGGTAGAAAAGATTGCTTAGGAAAATATACTTGGAGATTACATGCTAGACATGCACGCATAGGATTTACTTCCTATTTTTCTACTTCATACATTCCCTTGTCTCTGATTATCCAACATCAATTCTCTGTTGCTGGTGTAATTCTCTGCCCTGTTGTTAGAAGCAAATCAGCACAATAAAAACTCACAGAGGATCATAAAGCCAAATGCCAGTGATAATTGCAGCCTTTTGGGGGGGATAGGGAGAACTTTTTGCCATGCACAACCTCTGGTAAGATCTCTACCTCAAGCTCTTCCTGAGGATGCTGTTGAATTTCAAATCAGTACAACTGATGAGAGGAGGTTTCAGAGACCTCTGGAACAGGGAAAAATAAATACTGAGTTTCTCAGCTGCAATTGAAATAGACCCACATATCTACATGCAGTGGGAAAAAAGTGAGCAGGATGCTGCTATATGCCACGTCTCAGGAGCCAAGCCAGGCAGTCAAGCAAAATGCCCATTTGAGCCTAATAACAAGCTACAGTGCTCTTCACTAGTACTGTCAATCCAGAAGCATTCAAAAATGAAAAGAGAGATTCCACAACTCTCCTAATATTTACAGAGACCATGTCAGGTTTTCTCTTGGGAGCACAAGTCACAGCTGTGGGCTTTAACACCCGCAATCTCACAATTTCACAGTCAATACAAGCAGCATTCCTCTTGTAGAGAAGAGACACAAGTCTTTTTGCAGACATAAGATATAGGCCCAGATGCAAGACCACAGAATCCCATGGAGGCACAAAAATCTGGAATCTTAAATCCTGTTCTGGTGTTTATCTTGTTATTATTTGGTTAACAGTTTATTCAATGTACAGTATTTTTTTAACATCTGCTGCCATGACACAGTTCTCATGTCCAAAGCATCCTTTTCAAATTTTTTCAAGGCAGGCACCAGGCAAGAAACTGAAGGCTGCTGCTTTTCTAGCAGCTCTTCAGAAGCAGCAAGGCTGATATGACAATCTATTTTACATAGACAATATCAGGATACAAGCAAGCCCATAGAGCTGTTTTTAACTGGAAAATATGTTGTGAAGTGCCTGACAGTGAAATCAGTGAAGAGGGGTGAAGGAGTTAAAACAGTCAGGTAAAACCAATGCAGTCTATGAAATGAGGAAAAAAAAAAAATACTTTGGATAGAAAACAAGCAGGAAAAACACTGAAGATCACAGAAAACAGTGATGAATGGCAGTATATCTTTTTTCCTTAAAGTGTAACTCTTCTCTGGGCAATAATAGTATGTGATCAGTCTTATCCTGTGTCATGAAGTAAGAGGATAGAAAAGAATGTCCAAAATCCTAAAATGTGGAGCTCAGCATCAAGAGGATGTGAAAATGGCTGAAAAACTTCTCGACCAGAATTTCTTATAAGACTTGGGTTTAAAAGGTGTGCTAGCGAAATGGAGAAAAATATAACCAATAAAAATAAAATCACGGCAGCCACATAGCCCTCCGGGTTTTCAAAACTATTTTAGGGCCTCTCATCTCAGTCTGCTCCACAGTAATAGAATTGCATATGTAAAGACCAAAGAGTATTCTTTCTCAGTAGCCTACCACCCACAGATTTGAATTTGCTGGGGTTTTTTTCCTTTCACATTAGCAGCCTTCTAGGCACATCACACGCATTACACAGGTATAAAAGAACACAAAAACAGGGTTCTGCATATAATGCTGATCTGCCTTAAAAAGCTTTTTCCTGTAGCCTGATCACCTGCCCACAGTAGTAGAAAGAAAACATAATATTCCCTTTGCATTGTTATGAAATCAGCAGACAAACCTGCAAGAACACATCTAGAGCAGAAAGCCTGAGGAAAAGGGAAGAAACACCTATTCAAGAAATGTAGAAAATATATGATTAAATTTGCTAGAACCTTACTTCTAGTCCATTAATCATTTTGGGCAGGTACAAATTGCTGCTGAGAGCCAGAAGAAAGTACAGTCACTGTTTAATTTTGCATCTGACTAGCAATTCTCCTCTCCTGTCTTGCATCCATTTCTCTGGCTTCAGTTTTGTTTCAGAGAACTCAGCTATATGCTTTGGTGGTCATTTTTATCAACAGCCCTATCTTACTGTATCCACTGCAGGTAGCTTACATAATTTATGTTTTTAATTTTTCTGCAAAGCACCTAGTACAATGGTGAGAGGCTCCATTTAAAATTACCTACATAAATAAGCAAATACAACACCATTAGCATAACAGATGGTACTCAAAAAACTATAAACACTGTAAGTTCAGAAAGTTTAGTGGCAGTGTGACTACCAATGCACTGGAGGAACATGTATTCATTTCCTAATAGGTCTAACAGACCTTAAATTGTTGCATAACACAATAATAATCTTCTCACAATTTTCTAGGAAGAATTTAAGATTCTCATTTTCTTCCTTACATTGTATCAGTAGAGCTTGAAAAAAGCCTGAAAAAAAGCTCCAAAAGCTTTGAAGTTATAAATAGCCAAAATCCATCTATCACAACTCCTCTGACACCATTAACAGTGGGAATAATGTATAGGACGAGTTGAGAACAACATTTCCTGATGTAAAGCCTTCAGAAAGCTGATCTCTACCAAGTGATACCCAGGATCCTGGATTTTCCAGCCCCAGATCCTCTGGTCAATGCAAGTCTCAAGCAATTTGAACATCCAATCAGAGCACTGACAGAAGGCCACATTCCAGGGCAATACTTGCCACCCTACAGCTCCACGTTCAGAGACAGGACCCCAGCCTAGCAGGGACCCGAGACATGCCACATGCCACAGACATTATCATGAGCTGCTGTGAGTCTGGCAGCAGTGGGTTTGGCCATGTCCATTTGCCTGCCTTGCTGCCTGCCCAGAATGACCCATCTTCACCACAGCTGGTACTGTGCACGTGTGTGTCCCTACTGCTTCAGCTCCACATTCAGCATTTGAACTGTCAGCAGCTCCAGTCTGCCGGCGCCACGGGGGTACCTCTGAAAAAGGCATGGAAGGAGCCCATGGGAGATAGTAACCGCACATGACCAAAGCTGGTAAAGCATTATTTACATCACAACTCATCCCACGGCTCCCTTAAAAGCTGTCTTCAAACACAGAATGCCCCATCAGGTAAGTCTGCTGACCTCTGTTCACCAAATAATGCTTTGTTGTTTTTTCTTTTCCTTCTAAAGTGGCACTGATCTGTTTGCTACAGAGAATAAATCACCAGGGTGATTCTTCCACTGCGGTTGTAAAAACAAGTTTAACAACATTTATATTTTGCTCTGATTAAACCTTCACAGAGACTTGCCATTCACAAATTTTAAATTACTTACAATATGCTGTGCACCTCAGTAATTATATTCTAAGTCATCAAGTTCAGACACACTCTCCTTTTGTAGCAACCCACGTGTGCTTGAGAGAAATTACTTCTGAACATGGTTAATTTTAAAGTCTTCATTTTATACACTGTATGTAATCAAACTTTTTATTAAACATTGCCAGGCAATCTGTCTCATTTAAAATGAGCATCTCAGAAAATGTAAAGGTCCATTAAGCTGTTAATTGTACACTATAACTCTGAATTCTTGAGAAGTTATGTTGAATATTGTTTTCCCAAATGCTTAATTCCATATTTAGATAGTTCTTCTGCCATAGTTACTGTATTGGTCAAGTATATGATAAGAAGCCAATAGAGCCACATGAGCAAAATTCTCCTGTCTAGAAAGAGGGGGAAAAAAGAGAGGATTTAATTTCCATTTCTCTTGTTTGAGTTTGATACTGGGAATTTCATTATATAGGTACAAAACACAAATCTGCTGATGTAGAAATATAAGTACACCCTAAAGGCAGAGTGCTTCTGCTACAGTAATGGTTTAAGTGATTTGATAGCTCAAATTCATTGCAAGTAAATGTCAATTAGACCTGAAAATGAAAGTCAAGCAAGTGACATAGAAAATATTATATGCCACTGGTTTTAAATTACTTATAATGGAGGTGAAAAAATACTTTAGGCTGTGAAAATAAAACTGAGATTACTCCAAAACACATAAACCACATATAAACATATCCAAAAAGATTGCTACCTCTTATAAATGGTTCTGAAACAGTTCAAATGCAGGTCTTTATATGCAAAAAAACCCTCCAGCAAAACATTTAAATTTGACTATTCCAAACTCAAGAAACTTTTTTTACATACTATCTAATTAACTAGACCTTACTTCATATCATGAACTCTTGCCAAATAAAATTGTATTTCTTATCCTTAGAAGACTTTATATCCATCTTTGTTTTTTGTTTGTAGTAATTTGAATCATATGATAATGAAAGTCGAGAAAGAAGAAAAGGATGAAGCACATACTAATTTCTCTAAAAGACTTGTAACTCAAAGCACAGTATTACATGAATGTTGACAGCTATTTTTCCCTTTTTTCCCTTCCTATTCAATTTGCTGTACATACCTTCTCACAACACCAAAAATGAAGTAATTAGCACTGCTAAGTGTGAATTTATTATATCTTGTAGAAGACTCTTTGTTAGGGGAATCTCTCTCCTCCAAGCCTTATGATCCTTCTATAGGAACATCTTCAGACAACCGGCTTTCCAGCATCTTATCACGGCCATAAAGTTGAAAAATGGCAGGGTACGTTTCCAGCAAGAATTTGTGGTCAATCCCTTTCCACTTGGGAAGGCCTGTGAGCGCTCTGAATTGACAAGCATGACTTCCTCATGTACAGCAACACACTTCATTGCATTGTCCACAGGGTACAGCCACAACCAACAGCTCCTCAGTATCCAGATTCCAGGTACTCCTCAGTATTCCAGATTCCAGCACCAGATTCCAGGTGCTTTAGCCCTGTCGTTGATACTCACGTGCTTACAGCTCTGACTTTCACAGGCCACAACCACGGGGAAGGTTACCTTAGCTCTTTTTCACACAATTGAAAAAGAAATACTGGAGGAAATCAAAAGGGCCCCAAATTTACCAAAGAAAACAACATGAGTATTTTGTTAAGCACAAACAGCTTTGAAATGTATCAGCTCTATCTTTGAAATTACAATAGCTGTTCAGGGTCTGAGACTTCAGATTAAGAGAATTAAATTTCCAAAATTCAGTGGAGTGTGTGCTTATTTAATTAAAAGCAGGCAGAATTTCATTTGCACTTCATTGTTAAGAATGCCACCTATAATATCACATTTTGACAGTGCAGCTTAACTCCAATTTATACTAAAAGCATACTTCATCAAACTCATTCTGAAGTTCATTAGAAAAGCTAAATGCCAGTCTTATTTGCTATAGCAATCCCATCCCATTTAGATGTTTAAATAGGCAAACATGGTCAGATAAACTCACAGTGGTTTGTGAATGTTCTATGGTTTTTCAGATGAAGTCTTCTGTAGCTAAACTGCTACTGAGAGCTACATGATGTATCCTTGATTTTAAATTTTCACAGGTACGGCTCAAGGCATTGAAAAACCATCTTGCTTGTAGCTGTTCCTATAAAGTAAACTAGCTTATTTTATTTTCCTCTCGGAAATGAAGCAGCATATTATACTCATCACTGGGTTACATCCCACTCAGCAAGGACTTCTCACTGACTGACAGAAAGTTACCCCTGCACACTGCCTTCAGACAATGCATGTGTAAGGTTGGCACAAAACTTTCCCCCACCCAAAGGAGAAAGAAGGAGACTTAAGCAAGAGCATCCCATTTACTGTGACAGCCACTCAAGACAGCTGACAAGTGCTACTGGAACGTTGGAGGCCTCCCTCCTTCATCTAAGTAACTTTGTCAGCCAAGTAGGAAGAAGGAGAGGCACAGCTCCTACCTATTTTGGTTCCGGCAAGTCTGGGTAGCTGAACTATACTATGGTTGTTTAGGTTTCTTCCTTGGCTGAAGTAACCTGTTGCTGACAGATTTACAAACTCAGTCTATTTCTGCAACACACTGAGCTCATCACAAACAAACACAGGCAGTTTGTGCCAGAGTCATGGGCAATAATGCAGAAATTACCTGCTTGTAACACTATTTACATAGGAAGAACATGACCAAGAAGAGTTAGAAGGTCTGTTTTAGTCTGTGCTCATTCACTGCCTTCATATGCTGTCTCAGCCACAACACTTCAGAGGTCTGTACAGTTTCTCGTTCCAGTTTCAAAGCATGGTAACACCCAAGTTTCTAACAAGGCAGGTTGTAGTAACAGTTATTATAAATGTGTCATTACATGATTGCAGATAAAAATCAAATTATCAAAACTGTCCATAAATGCATTTTGCATTCCTCAAGTATGTTACTGAAACATTATATTGTGTATAGGATATTGATGGAGTTCACGTTAAGTATTTTGGCATAAAGTTTTACATATGTGGTGAGGTGTTTGGTCCTTGGAAGGCCAGACAGGCACTTCCCAGTAAGCTTGTACATGGGGACTTTAGGGTTTGGAGTGTACTGGTGTGGGACTAAAGGCTTTCCAGCCCTGCAAGGTGAGCAAGGCAGCAATTGTCTAACAGAACGTTTTGGATTCTCATTTTCACCTTCCACAGGAAGATAGATCTGGGTGAAATAAAACAACCTTCAGCTTTTATGAATTTACAGCAAGACTGCAAGCATCTTGAGACAAGCTCTTACTGGCAGGCAGATCTCTTTCTCCTGTTGCAAGTTAGCTGGACAATCATTGAACTGGAAATTTCACACCCAGCTCACCAGAGACCCAGGCTCTTAAAAGAAGACCGAATTGGACAATATACAAGATTTTGGCACGAGGATTTTAGAACCAACAGGTCAGTGAACTTTTTTTTAGCAGGGGAAAAGTAACTAGGATTGTGCCTCACACCTCTGCTGCAGAGTGCTTCCCTTGTTAGCACAGAAGCTAACAGCCTCAGCCTTATATTCTAGATGTCAGCTTTAGTATTGTTCATATCTTTGGTGGTTTTGTGTTTGTTTTTTCTTCCTGCAAAGCAACACTGTTTTCATACATAGTTTACCCACAAGTCAGAAATATATGGTCTGTGCCCTGATGGACAGATTTTGCAAAGAAGTGTTTCACAGGTCTAAAACCTCCTTTTTATCACATGACAGGTATTTGCAAAAAAAAAAAAAAAGTATTGAAATTTTAAACACCTTTAAAAAGGTAAAAACAGACAAACTAAAACAAGTGGTAAGTGGATGGCTGAGAAAAGCCTGAGTGTTGAAAAGCTCTTTTGAGAACCATTCCCTGTGATCACTGGATTCATTACAAGCCTAGGGAGTCTCCATAAAATCCAAAGTACATACATCATACTCTTCTAAACAGTCTCACCATCCAAAAGCTTGCAATAAATTCTAAATTATTTGCAACATGTTATTGAGCTGGCACTCAGTAATATCAATGATGCAATTTTCTTCTGCCTTGACACATACCAAATACCCTAATAAAATCTAGCAAATTAAACCTGGATTCACTAGGTGTTATTAACCTTAATATAAAGGAAACAGTTATTTTAAAAGTCTTGCTTCATTTATCTTTCATATTCCTGTATCTTGCCATGACTTGTCCTGCTTCTTAAAGGCAGCCTTTAATTTCAAGGACACCATCTTTGCTTACAAACTTCGAATTAGAAATAAAGTTTAAAACAGGTAAGAAACTTGAATCAATGAAATCAGCAGAGAAACAATAGAAAGAGTTACGAAAATTAGAAGGAACTCACTAATATTGCCAGCATACACTACAAAAGTCTTTCTGAGTTTTAGGTACTTATTTCCCATTATTTCAAATTACCAACTAAAGTTAGAGCATTTAGCTTCAAAGAACTAAATGCATAAAGTGATCAAGTTTAATCAAATAATTTTCCCTCCTTTAAGTGATTGTGGTGTCCTTAAACAAAAACTCTGTACAAAATCTCATAATCTTTCATTTTTGCTCCATTCTTATAAGCATCAACCAGTTTATGGACCACATTATCACTTTCAGCCTAGCATGAAATTTCATAACAAAAACAAACAAGAAAGCTCATGTTCCAGCAAATTTATTACATTCTAGAAGAATTCCCAGAATGATGTGCTTTCTTTCTCTCTGGAAATCCATTGTGCCTGCAGATTTCCTCTGTTTGAAATGCTCCTACCATTTCCTTAGCTTTACAATACTTTTGGTCTTCTCATAGCACCCAGAACACTTGATGAGGTCACAGCACCATCTCAAGAATCTTTTATTCTGTTTTCGTTACCAAACCCTCAATTTCCAGACTTCAGGACTTACTTCAACAAACCCATTCTATTTTGGTCACACACTTCAGAAAGATGAAGGTAATTCAGATCAAGCGCACAGACGATTTGGAAACAGTATCTAGATGAGCATATCTTGTTCAGCCTATGGAAACAGGTCTCCTCTATTTAAATGCACCAGAAGGGGATAACAGTAGAACAGACACAAAAGCCTATAAGAAACAGAAAATTTTGGTGTAGGAGCAAAAGGACACTGGTTTCTCAAGACCCAGTGGAAGTGGAAGTTTTCTATTCCTTCCAGTGGGGAAAGATCATCAACAGTAGATGGAAAGTACTCTATAATGCTGGAGATGAAACAAAAAAACCCTGAACGTCATGTGCATTCCCATACTCTTGAACCAAATTAGCTGGGATATGTTTCTCACCTGGCTGTCCTGAAACGTGGCACCCTAAAACCCCTACTGGGGACACACACACTCGTTTCATCCCTGTCCAGGTTAAGGTGGCTGGGTTACACCACATCATCACCCCTTGCCAGTCACTGCCCATCGTTCTGCACTCCCCCTTCTCAGCTTCTTCTCCTGCTGCAGTGCTCTGCTGGCTCTGCTCCCTGTGGTGTTTAACACATCCCTTGGGCAGCCGGAAGCTGTGCAGCTGCCTGCTTTTTGCCACAGAAAAGTTTTCATCAGGGCAGCCATGACCTCAGTAACAGGCCGTTATATATTTAATGAACACAGCTAGCTGGCACCTGCCTGCAGTCAAGTGCAGTCTCAGTGCTGGGGGCAGGAAAAAAAGACAACAACTGCTAAGAGAAATGGGATATTAACTGAGAATTTCAGCAAGACAGCAGGTTGCAGAGGGCAGCAAAAGAAATAAAAACAAACAAAAAACTTCCAACAGTGTTAGGACTACAGCATCTAGCATGGCTGCTGTAAACAACCTGCTCATTAGAGAAAGAGAGCTGAGGGCTTATGCCATCACTTGACAAAGTAAATGTGTTTCCTCTGCCTATAAGAAGACCAGATGAGCTACAGATAGTCTGGAACAATGCATAGAGAAAACTGGCATCATCACAGATGAGAAGGCAGCCACTTGATGTAACAGGGACAGAAGATAATTCTAAGGCTACATCACAAATGAGAGTAAAAAGAAATGTGATGAAATCACTCAAACACTGCAGAGGCACCTGTCCCAAAGTTACTACTACTTGCACATCACACCTGCTTCTGGAGAAAAAAATAGCAGAAGATCCTGAATACATTGCTGTATTCAGGAGATTAGAAGTTCACCAGTAGTTAAAATATTTCTATTCAGAACTAGTTAGCCCCCATTCACAGTGATAAAAACATAAGCAACACTAATAGCTACTCACTTAGGTGGACTTTAAAATAAAACTACTTCAGTAGATAGCAGTGTCTGAAGTATTAAAAATCATGATCACTAAGGATCATGCAGTGTGGGCAACAAAACCAGTGCCAAAATGCTGAGGGAACAGAACAGCAAGTAGAGTCAGAACTGGCAGTCAGAATTTTGGATGGGAGCAAAAAGACTCATAGTGCAAAGGATGACTGTTTAAGGACTCAAATCTGCTGGTTAAAAGTGCAGCAAGGTGGGCCTCAGATAGAAAATAAAGGATGAGTGCAAAAAGCTCTGTCTTGCAGCAGAAATGACACCAGAAATTTCAGATTCATTGAGACACAGATGCCACCATAGAAGCCCTTGGGAATGCTTTAGTGTGTCTTCAACAGCTTAATTATAATAATAAATGAAATATTACTGTACAAGTGAAATGAGTAAGATTCAAAATGGAGCTCAATACTGGTTTTGCTAACTTCACAGAAAGATTATTAGAGATTATTTGAAAAGGGACAGTAATAAATTATCTCTATGTTTCTGAAAACGTAGATGAATTAGTATTTCCCAAATTTATGATTTTAAATATGAAATAAGGTATGAACAGCACAGGTTAAACTTTTGTCAGTCATATACTTCTTGCTGCAGGATCATTGAGTCAGTTTCAGATGGAGCAAAACAGAAAGTGTCCATAGGCTTCAAAAAAATTAGACATGAAAAAAATATCAGCTGAATTTTGAACAACACACATAACTGAAGGTGGCTTTCAAAATTTCTTGAATTCATTCAGGTGGAGCACCTCTCCAGTGCTACATAACTTGTGCTGAGAAACAGAAGTGCACTGAAGCCAAAACAAAGTTGTTGAGCACAACAGGTGTACACAGGGGATGGCAGAAATTATATTTGTACTAAATATCTGGTCTTCCAAAAGCCTTACTTAAAATACAAATAATCATGTAAGCCAGAAGTGAAGTTGTCAGGCTCCCCTGGAGTTGGCAAAGGAACTGCTAGTGTTCCCAACAGCTAGGCAGGACAATGTTACTGCTCCAAGGCAACAGAAACGTCACCAGAAACGTCACCTACTGGTGCCTCACAATGCTGCTTCTTAGGAAAAGCAGCTGCAAACCCAGAAGAGGGATAAACACTACATTTCTTCCATAAGTATTGTACAGCCTTGGGAGGGGAAAAAAAGCTTCTATATAAATCCTGCAAAAGACAAAGAGACGGAGAGAATGGAAAAAAGGAATTTGCATTGGAGAAATTTCACTACTTTTATCAGTGTGTTTTGTTCCAGTTGGACTATCTCATTCATCAGCTCATGTGCCCTTTCACAGACCGCCCCATGGGCACAGAGGCCATTGGGTCCCTGCCAAAAAGCAACTGAGGAGGCATCAAGGCTGCATGCATTTAAAAAAATGTGAACTAAACTGGTGGCCTGAATCCAAGTAAGTCTGTACCACTCTCCCTACTCTGAGTGTTTTCTAGAGAGCAATGGCACAGAAATATAATTTTTAGACTCAGTCTCCATAGGTTCTTTGTCACAGCCATATTATAAAAGCAGAGTCTTGAGGGTATTTTTTCTGAATCCGGAAGAAAAAAAGTAAAGGTTGTATCCAGTGCTTTTCAGACCTCTATGCAAAACATTCTAGCCACCCATACTAATAAAACTCAGAATTTCCCAGAAGCATTTTATCCTTTTTGTTCATAAACTAGCAATCTTGACCTCCAGCTTTTAATTTATTTTACTGAAATATTTATTTCTTTCAATAAATGAAGCATTCCAGATTTGACTCTCTTTGCAACAAAGATTAGTCAGAGAGTATGACATTGCATGTACCAGTTTTATTTACTACTTTCCATACAAACTATGAAAGTATAAAGCTGACTACCAGAAGGGTAACAGAAGTTATTAGCAAATTCCTTTCTAAAGCTTCAGCTCATCAAGTTAATGATTAATTAATTTATTAAGATTGACCTGAAAGTCCAGGAGCAAAGTTCCAAAGTAAAACAGACTGATTTTACTTCTTAAACCAGAGTCCTGACTCATTCAAAAATGACAGTACCTGTTACCTTGACCAGAATCTTTTTACTACCTTCCATAGGATTGCAAAGAGTAAACCCACCAAAAGTAATGGACTGACTCATAGAAACAACTGTTTATAAAATGGAGTCCTTTGCACAAAAGACTAGGAGTGGCTGAGGGAAAAACAAGAAGCATCTGCACCAAAGCCCCTGCTGTGTTGTCACTCAGCACATGGACAGAGCCCACAGTGGGGTTATCAGCCACTCACTGTGGGCACACTGGGATTGTTTAATTGCATGCCTAAATAATTTCATGAACCACGAGGAAAAAGATCACCCCTCTTGCCTAAGTTCTTCCAAAAAACCTATCCATTATTCATAATTATCTTCTAATGCCTCTCTCATTTGCCATGTGCAGAGTCACTGCAGTGAGCACGGTGACCTTTTGCTGGACTTCACTGACTGTGGTATTTCAGAGTTGCCCCACTGAGCAGTGGGATCAGGAAAAGCAGCGTTTGCAAATGGTGTTCTAAAACAAGCATGCAAAGGGGCTGAACCACCCTAGACTGGAAACAAGGTTTTCAAGTTGATGGGTGCCATAAAGGAGGGCAGGATGCAGCGCCCAGATGTCACTCATCCATACGGTCTCCCGTCAGTGACCTTTGCAAAGGACAAATCAATACTAAGCAGATACTGTATCTACTACTTCTTACTGTGTAGGAAAGGTCAACCCATTTTCATGTATGTATCAGTTCCAACATTACTGTTTTCAGACACGGAATTGCTTAAACCCGGGAATTAAGAAAAAAATCCCTATCTTGCATGTAACACCATTTCAAAATGTTTTAACTTAAAAAAAAACGACTTGGAATGGACACTTATTTCATAAGCAAGGTATGATGCTTGCAGAAGGAATGTAAAGATCTACCTTGCTATCATGAAATGTTCTCTAAAAATACAATGCAAATGAAATTATAGACAGCATTTATGAGACTGCTTCCTTAGCATAATCTGGTACCACCTGTGTGTTTTACCACAGCAACAAATATTTTTTTAAAACACTAAGCCATTTACAGTCATTTTGTGATGCCTGCTGCACCTGTTTTTGTTTGTATGCACTAGCCACAGAGATTATTCTCCTCTTATAGTTCACTTAGATGGCATATTTTGAGAGAAGCCTTTATAGAAATACATGTTTTGGTTCTATATTCTAACTTGATCCCATTTAGCTCAGTGCCCAATCCTTTTAGCTTCAGTGAGAAAATTCTGTAATACACATATTGCCACATCTAGGAGATGCATGGTACCGAAATCATAACTGAAATTTCTGGCCTTTTTTTAAATATATATTTGAATTCCCAAAGTGTGATTCAGTTTAACACTTCATAGTACCTGGAAGTTCAAGGATGAACATCAAAACTCTGTTACAACAACACTGTGTTTAAATTAAAAAGTATCCTGTTGTACATCTTAAACACACCACAAACATCAAACAACACTAAAACTTCAGTCTGGTTCTGGTTAGAAGACACTGCTGCACTATTCGATATTGCAAGTGCAAGATCCACAAGGACAGTGTTTTAAAATATTCAGAAATCTAGTATTTTAAAATGCTTGCATATGGGAAAAGGGTTATTTAATACTCAATGTAATGAATTTCTGAGTTACATTAACTGCAGCATCATAAGGAGATATTGTACTCCTGCTCTCTAGCTATGTGGAAATGGAGCAATGGCACTGCCATACATCCATAAGTAAAGTCATAAAAAGGATCTATAATCTTTTGATGCATACATTTAATACATTTCAGTAAGGTTTATTACATTTCTTGCCTCCTCTTCTCAGCATCACTCATGGTTAATGTTGAGATATGCACGATGTTAAAAATCACTCAGCAGTCCATGTTAAGAAAAGAGAAGCAATGTTTTTAAGCATAAAATAGTTATTTCTAATCTTACTGCACTTGAGTTGGTCAAGAGGTAAATTCTAATTTCGTAAATCAGAGAAAACATCCACTGACTCAATTATTTAATTATTTATTATTCTCTTGCAAAGCCACATTCTAAGAGTGGTTTCTCTCTGCCCAGCAGATATGGAGGTAAAACCAAATCACTCACCTTTGTACAGCGTACACTGCCGGATTAGGAAAGTCTATTCTGATGCTGCTATCACCCCTATCAGCACATATAAATCTGACATTAAGCTTTGTGCTAATTTTTAATTTGTTGATTGTGCCATGACATCAGAAAGTCAAATTTAAAAAATAATTTAAAAAATAAAATAGCATTGTCTTAGAGTCAAACACGGAAAGAAAAAGCTATATTTCTGACTGCAGCCATGTGCCAAAAGCCACATTACAAGCCAGTAATTCATTTTAAGATTTCTAAAATTACCAGCTGAATAATTTTTTTCACTGAGGAAATCCAATCTTTGCACTGTGATGCAGGACAGAGCTGCCTGTCTCCCTGTCTTATCATACTGCTTATTTTGAGTAGCTGCAATGGCATAGAAGTATAGATTTTTAATATACTTTTATTGCATTTTAGATAGCTGACTTATTGACAGTAGGTTTGGGTCATTTTCTTCCTGAATTTTTATGACTATGCCTTTTTGACGACTGTGCTTTTAAAATTTTTATTGGGAGTTAAAAATGGCTGAATTTGTTTAGGGAGAGATGACAAATTCTATCTGGTGTGATACTGAAAGTGTTCATTTTGATGCAGGGGGCATTTAAAAAAAAACAGAACAACAAAACACACAAAAGACCCCTCAATACTAACACTGGTATGTTCCTGTCATCTCCCATTCTGCCGTTAAAAAAGTCCCAAGCTTTTTTAAATCAGGATCCAAAATAAAACAAGTTGAAGATGTAAGTTCTTTTACAGTAATCTAGGTTTTTACACAGTGAAAGTCTATTTCCTTACTCCCTGACAACGAAGAACACACAATACAATAGTAATTATTCTAAAAACAGGTACACTTCCTACTGTGCCTTCATAAGCAGAACTGTGAAACAGCAACATTGCAACAGCACTGAGGGTAAATGGAAATCAGAATGCTAATTCTGCATGTGAGCACACAGGTCTGCTCAGAAGACTCTGCAGGCTGTGGGTATTGCTGTAACTGGCTGTGAGTGTCTGTTTCTGAAGACAGCTATTGCTCATGGGTAGTCTCTTTTCACTTCATTTGGCCATGCATTAATAGGTTGTCATCCTGCACAGCATTAAGAGAGGGTTGTGGCAGAAGCAAAAATAATATACTTTTTCCAGAAAGCTGGTGATGGGAAGGGGGAAACAGGTTATAGACAGCAGCAGCATCCAACCAGAAATCTTGGGTTTTTTATACTCTCATAAAAACAGTCGGAGAAAATGCAGCAGAAAGGTATAAAACAGATTCTCTTCATTACAACTATGAACAATACAATGCTATTGATCTGAATTCTGTGATGTGTTTTGGAGAAACATTTACTTCCAAGGAAGAAGATAAAATAAGAGGAATCCATGACATTCTTTACTTGCCTTAAGAGTGTCATTAAAAGCAGGCAAATAAACTCAAAGCATCCATATTCTGCGATAAAGAAGTCTTTTATAAAATAGCAAGAGTTTTCCGAAACAAATCCCTAAAATGAATAACCAAGTACCTAAGTTGTATATTTCATCATGGTGTAAATCAATGGCAAGAAGTGTACTTTCAGCACACTCCGTCCTGAACTTTCAAAGGAATACTTTATTTAGAGAATTAGTTCATTTTCTTGCCCATACTCAGAAGCCCCAACAGTCACTTTTTTTTCTTTCTACTCTTAAAAGTTATACTAAAACTGCTTTAAAAGGTATTTTATTACTCCAAGTAATCAGCAAGTAAGTACATGCTGTACACATTCCCATAAGCTTTTTGTAAATTCTCACAAGCCATTATGCCCTATTTAATTTTATCTGAATTTTAACCATGTCCTTGCTCCTAGTACTACCTTGCTATCTCACCATACCATCCTACTAATAATCACTTCAGAAATTTCAAGTCCTGTATCTTAATTAAAACTGTGGACTTGTATTACAGCTCTAAATTAACTACAGCACTTTGAGAATTGGGGCATCTGGGAAAAAAAAGAACTGATATGATCCAACATTTGATTGTCCAAATACCTTGTGTTTTAAAAGTAAGGTGTTTTTGTTAGGTATGACAGATGACCCTTAGAAAATGGCATCACATCAAAGTCATCAAAACAGTACAGGCCTAACCAAAATGAAAACTATCAAGTGCATCATACAACTTCTGAAAAAAGGATTATTCTACCTGTATCGAACATGCTCGATTGTGTCATATGTCAGCTTGCTGCTGATATTCTGACTATGAGGGTTGCCTAGGAGATAACAGAGATACAGAAATAAATCATTAATCACAATTTTGCTATTAAATTTCTCTTTTATCAAAGTATTACCAAGTGAGCTTAAAAGATGATAAAAAAGATTCAATGCATACTTCACAGCAATGCCCTGAAGCCCCTTAGTCGAGAGAAGGGAGATACAAGAGGGTAAAGCAATTATGACAGACCTGGAAACTTCAGCTGGATCTCTTACTAATACTTAGGCAGTTCCCCTAAAGAGAAAATGAAACTGCATTTGCACAAACGTACTAGGAAAAACTACAGACAGAACGCACATCCATAAATGTATTTGTGCAGTAGCTAAGAAGGAATAGACAGGATCTGCAGATAACAGACAATCATGATTGGACAGCAGAATTAATCCTTGGTTTTTTAGTGTCTGAAATTCAAATAATTCATTGAAATATAAATTTGATTGCAAAATTAGTAGCCACCTTAGCCCAGCTCAGCACAAGCATATATAACAATTAAGACAGCGTAATTTTATCTTCTTAAGCAAAAAAGATTACAGCAATATTCACACAGGCACAGCACACTTTCTTATTAGTAAATACTTAAGAGAACATGCCAAAACAGTTTGGAAAGGCAATAAGAAAAAAATTGCTATACTAATACAGTTTTTGCAGTAGGTTCTAATATTAGCTACTCTTTTCAAAATTTAAAAATTACACTGCTGAAAGTTGTTGAGTGAAGGTGTTGGAAATAATAACTTTAGAGCACAAACCCAAAACTAATACTTACACTTTTCATGTCTGATGTTGCATTTCTGTAATTTCCAATTCAAATATTCTCAATTTAGAAGTGAGACTATCTCTCACTTATATTACTTTCCTTCATTTACACATGCAACAGCTAAACTGCAGTTCTTTGGCTCTGTGGATTATCACCAAGAAAATAAAAAAGCTGCAAGTCAAACTCCCCCTTAATTCACATCTGTGTTTGTTAAATTAACTCTTTCTATACAGCATTTACTGTCCTCAGAGTATGAGATGTAACTGAAAAAAAAAAGAGAATTGACCATGCTGGAGCTCTTGTTATCATTTTAGATGAAAACACCAATAAAAAGACACAATTTGTTCTCCTATAGCATTATAGGTACTATGCAAATCTACTCCAAACTGGCAGTACTACTATTTCTATTCACATGCACTCAATTGATTCACAAATTAATTTTCTTTTCTGACACAGATGGTACTTATTAAAAGGGTTGAACCCAATGTTGTTTGAAATAACTAAGATCAGAGTGCATACATTTCACTTTACAATGTCTGTGGTGACAGAACATTAATTTTAGTATCTGGCATGCACTTGAATAGGAGATCTTGAATGTAATCAAAACGATGTATTTTGTTATAACAGAAAAAAGACCCTATCCCTATCAAGAATAGCACTTATTTTGTAGTGGAACTTAAATTTATGCTCTGGATCCCAGCTTTGCCAGCACTCAGGAAAAAAGACAAGGGGGAAATGACATGATGGCACATTGAAAATGAAAACTACCCAAAACTCTCAAGTGGCTTGCCCAGGTGATAAGCACAAGTGTGCCAGTGCTGGAGTCAAACACTGCAGTCCTGTAAAGCAGTGGTACCAAGTTCCCAAGTGAGGAAGCCCTTTGTTCCATGTATCAGGGAGCACAAGAAAGTCACAAATCTAGCAAAAAGGACACATGACCCACAGATAGTAACATACCACGGGAAATTTAATTACTTCCGTGGGACTACTCACAGCATAATACCGTGCAGTATAATTTTTTCTGGTTGAGCATGACTCACTCTAATGTACATTGTCTCACACAGTAACAGTATTTTTTAAACAATGGATGCTGCTGACTTTGTATATAAAATCACACTCAGCGTGTGATTCTCAGCTAATAATAACATTAGAAAGAAATGACAGGTTTAGGTAGAGGATCTGGAGATGAAGTACGTACAGGTGGTGCTGTAATAGTTAAATCTCCACCCACATATTACACAGTTCTGTAGATACTTTTACTCACATCCTTGCTTTGGCAATACCTATATCCTTTTTCTGAGTAGGCACCAAAGTCTAATAGTCAGAGCAGACCTAAGTCTAATAGCACCTATTCCGTGCCTAAATTCATTTGGGATCTTTGAGCTAAGCTTTCTTCTGAATAAAATGCTTATACTGAGTCACAGTCTAAGCTCTTTGTGATGACTCTCACTGAGAAGGAGGGTGATTCTGGATTCTGGTCCTTGCATAAGAAATTGGGTTTGCATTTTGTGTGGAAAAAAGCACAAAGAATGAACAGTGGTTATAGCTGCACTGTATTTCTTTATCCCAAGCCTGGTGCCCTAACTCTAAGGCAACAGAGTCATGCTCCCTTTGATTTTTCTTCTTCACCAACATTGACACATCCTTGGCCACCGAAGAATGAAGCTAGAGGTGACACAAAGGGGCTATGCCTCCTTTGTAAAAGCACTGGTCTTCCAACTACTCTATAGCAGTATTAAAAAACCTACAGAAGGTCTCTTCCCAGAAACTCGGTTTTGTACGATTTAGATGGAACATTGAGAAGACTAATGGGAATGTTGCTTTGCACTTACCATAAACATTGTTTCTGAGGTCATCAGTAAAAGCTTTAAGTAGACTCTCTGGGAAAAGTGCTGAACCAGCATGGTCAAGGTAAGTAATCCCTAAAATACAAATAAAATTACTAGTTTCAATTTTTAAAAGATTTAATGCCATTTTCTCCCACAGACTACATTGTGAAGTGCACCATTCAAATACCCCTTTTCATTCACTAGCAGAAAAATTTTAAAAAAGGATGAAACAAAAAATAGAAGCCAAACATTTTGATTACCTGTGTATAATTTTTAATTAAAACCAAAGAGGTCCTTCCTTTCATGCTTAGATTACACATTCATTGGAAGAGAAAAATCTTTTGTTTGGCCTGTACAAAACTGAGCAAGCTGGTGTCTTCAGCCTTGCTTCTTCTAGGCACTACTTATTATGAAAACTACTATTACCACAATGATAATAATTACTATTAACAGCAACAGCAATAGTAATGTTGTCTCCTTGCTGACAGGTGAAGCAACTTTCTCAAGAACTGACAAGGCCTAAATCATATCTGAAGCCCAAAGACAGGACTAGTATAAGTTTTAATGTAATTAATCATGTCTTGCTACTCTGCTGCACTTAACACCCAATTCATTCTTAAAATCTCCTTTTATATTATTAAGCTATTGCAAAAGTTTTAAATAAATGCTTACTGGAAATGAAGGCTTTTTCATGTTTGGCCATTTTAGATTTCTTAATCTTTAGCAATTATTCTTCCATTTCTCCAGTGTGTTTCATGCTCTTTATTAGTTTTTTCATTTCACTTACCTTAAGTATTTCAACCTAATTCAAATTTTAATAATGATGAATATGATTAAGATTAGAATTTATTAAGTATTTTAAAGGTCTTTCCTTTCCACATGGATTTAAAATTGAGTTAAGCTTTAAACTAGAAGCCTTGACACTTGGAAATATATATTATTATATATTATATTACTGTAGCAGTGATCCAGTGGGTAAAGCTGTGAGGCAGTGCTAATAATAAAACCAATCCAGATGCCCACCCCTTATTTTCAAAAGAGAAGAGCCCTCTTCTGCCTTAAGATTTCCTCGCTTACAGTGCCTAGCAGAAACAGAATTATTAATAATGGCTTGAAGTCAATCAAGTGTTTTGAGGTGCTTCAAGAGGTGGAGCATGGACAAAAAACAGGGTCAATTCATTCACTGTACAGATTTTTTTAGGTTTTTACTTTTTAAAAAAAGAAGAATCCTAGGAAGTTTCTCCCAAGCAGTATGAAGCAGCACACACAAGCACTCAGGGGTCAAAACGCATGTGGAAGTCTGTCCTGCTCAGCTGCTCAGCTCTGCTGGAATGCAGGGCTTTGGAGGGAGAGAGGCACACCGCCCATGGCAGGACACAGCCAGGCCCTTGCCTGGTGCTGTGGCACAGCTTCTGCCAGCAAGGGGACAGCAGCTTTCCCTCCAGCAGCACATATGCTCACCATGGCATATGTTACCCCAGGACCTGCATCTTGGCACCAAAAGCTCAGGCAGGCCCTGAAACGGAGCTAAAGCATGGAGCAAGAGCCACAATCTCCACCAGCTCCAACACCTGCCAGGGCAATAGGCAGCCCACAGTCACTGGCTACAGCTGGGAGAGCTGGGAAAGGCAGGATTGGAGCTGAGAATGGGAAGAAGCAGCCCTGAGCCAGACACAGGTGGAAGGACTGCTGTCCTGGAGGGAACCACCCCAGCCAACACTCTCCCAACGAAGCCTCCACAGAGGTGCCATGTGGCTCTCATGGGCACCAGGAGCACAGCCTGGTGATGCTCCTCCGGGTGCAGCTGCCGTGTTTGGACCTTTCCACCCCAAGGCTGGTGACAGCACTGAAGTCATTACACAGCACAAGTAAAAACCGGGCAACCAGCTGAGGCTCCTCAAATGCAAACCACCCACTGGCAAGGGACAGGCACTTCCCCGTCCTAACCAACACACCTGTGAGACAATGTAGACTAAAAGACCTCTAGGTAAAGGCCCTTAAGTGGTTTTTCAAATTTGATTCCTTATGTAGCTCATGATGAAGGACAATAGTGCGGTTCTGAGAAATGGAAGTATAAAAACTAGCTAGTCATTGTTTAAACTCCTCCTCTGGGTATAATACTCTTAAAATCTGTGAGGAAATTTGGCTGAGGAAGGAAAAATTATTAATTCTTAAACTTTTATTTTATATTTAATGCTGCTATTTAATTGCAAACAGAGAACAGTGTTTAACACTCTCTCTCACTGCCCAAAAAAAGAAATGGACCCTCTCAACTTTTGAGACTGCACTGAAACAAATATCTTCATTGCTATTGCACTTTTATGATGTAGTTTTTCCTTGCTGTGTTATTTCAACAAAATTGTATTTTTAAAGAAAATAAAGAAAAGTGGCACATGTATAACACCATGAAAAAAACCACATTAATAACTTTCATTGCACTTTTCCCCTGGTTTAATAACATTTGCTATTTTATCTTTATTGAATGCACATTAACCAAAGAGATTTGCCAGTATGTAGAGAACAATACAGCTCCTGTTGTTTCACTGTGGTATTTAGTGTATAGGCTGTCAGCACTATGAAATGATACTGTTTATGGGAAATAACAGGAGAAAGAAAATATAATATGATCAACCAAAAAGAACATTAAAATGCAATATCCATCAGGATGTGGTTTCATTGCTCAGGGAAAATGTAAAATTAACTTTTAGTTTAATTTACATACTATTATATTTGGAGTGTGTAACTGATTTCACTGGTCTAATAATATACCAACTCTTTGATAAGATCATATTTCAGAAGTAGGGGTTTTTTTAATACAAGTATCAAAAACCATTCAATGTGTTGGCATTAGTTAGTGAAAGTTATTCAGACAGAGTATCAGTTCATAAGCTGCAATATTCATATGCTAATATCCTTGAAGATTAATTTTACATGGGGAACTCTTTGGGAACAAACGTAGGCCAGTCTGTCCTGCTGAAAAAGTCCAAGCCCAGCTCTCTGATCTCCTTATGTGCTACAATTCACATCTTAACAAAGCGCTTACCATCTCTGTGTGCTCTTGGCCCTCTGTAAAACTTCATGAGTGCACACCTACATACAGCCTCATAAATGCCAGGGGATCATCCAGTTTAACTGAACATTTTTCTCTCTTAAAAAAAAGATAGTTTAATTTGTAACATTCCAAAATTAGAGTTTAAGACCAAGTGAGAACACTCAACTGCACAAAATCTGAGAACCTGCAAAACACACAAGGCAAAAAGAAACTACCAAATTAATCTTTGTGAGCCAAATATCTGCTTCTGACAAAAGCACACTTCCCTGAAACATGACTCCACCTGACTTAGAAGAAATTGAAAGACATCATTTGATGAACTGAAAATAGAATAAGGCAGTTATGTCTTTACTAAATCTTTTAGTAACTACTAAGCTGTGCATATGTTTACCAGCCAGAGGATGGTCCAGAGGGGAAGCACAGAAAAGCCATGGAGGCACTTCCTACAATGGCCTGGTGCCACATGGCACTAAGTGACTCAGCTTTCTCCTGCTTCACAGCCCACCCATAAACCCGTGTCTAGCCACCCAGCTCCTCTCTGGCTAAATGATTACTACTTCGGTATTATGTAATATGTTCTTGCAATCCTTGAAATTGTTCCTGGTGCTACACATTTCTGAACTTTGTCTAAGTATCACTTCCAAAAATAACCAATTTACCTACGCACCATCTGGACCCTCTGTGTTCACCTCCTTAACCTTTTGTTATTCTGTGATTCTGCTACAGTCACCAAAAGAAGCCAGCCTGAGCTATGGCTTCGCAGATTATTTCTCACAGCCCTGGCACCTCAAAATTCCTGCACTCCAGCTGATTACAGGCTGCCAGTTATACTGCCAAAAGTCTCATAATAAAGAATGAAATGTGTAGTTACAAGGCAGCAACTCTACAGAGTCACGAATTTTGATTGGTGGATATAATTGCAATTCAGTAGGATTCTATACACAATATTACTTGGAAAGCAGATATAGACAACGCCCTGGGGAGAGAGTATATATCTTAAGTATGGCAATATTAACAAAACCAGTATGAAATAGATTATATGAAAACAAGCTGAAGGCAAAAGTAAGCATTATCTGTCAAAAGATAAATATCACATTTCCATACACCAAACCATAAGCAGGAGAAAAAACAAGTGACAAAATAGGGAGAAGTGGGCTCTACAGAACTTGTAGACAAGTGTGATGTCATTTGGACACAGAGAGGTTTTAACAGGTAGCAACACATCAGGTACCTCAGATTCATAGAATCATAGAATGGTTTGGGTTGGAAGGGACCTCAAAGATCATCTAGTTCCAACCACCCTGCCATGAGCAGGGACACCTTCCATTATCCCAGGCTGAAGTCCCATCCAACCTGGTCTTGAACACTTCCAGGTACGGGGCATCCACAACTGCCCGGGGCAACCTGTTCCAGTGCCTCACCACCCTCACAGTAAAGAATTTCTTCCTAATATCTAATCTAAACCTACTCTCTTCCAGTTTGAAGCCATTCCACTTTTCCTGTCACTACATTCTCTTGTAAAAAGTCCCTCTTTATCTTTCTTGTACGCTTCAGGTACCAGAAGGCTGCAATTAGGTCACCCCGAAACCTTCTCTTCTCCAGGCTGAACAATCCCATTTCTCTCAGCCTTTCCTCATAGAAGAGGTTCTACATCCCTCTAATCATCTCGGTGGCCTCCTCTGGACTCACTCCAATAGCTCCATGTCCTTCGTGTGCTGGGGACCACAGAGCTGGATGCAGCACTCCAGGTGGGGTCTCACCAGGGCGGAGCAGAGGGGGAGAATCACCTCTCTCACCCCGCTGGCCACGCTGCTTTGGATGCAGCCCAGGATGCAGCTGGCCTTCTGGGCTGTGAGCACACACAGCTGGGTCAGGTCCAGACGCCAGGTTATTTTAGTAATCTAAGTCAGATACCCTTTAGAGTCAGCTCCTTCTTTCCAGTCCCCACATAAGACTTAGCTCCCCCAAGAGATGCTCCTAAATTAAATGGCAAAAGTAGCTTTAAATATGTAATGTAGTACATATAACCTTTCTAAAAGTGCCTGAAGTTCCTGACACAGGACACGATATGCCTACATACTGTATGGACAGACAGATAAAGATCCTCATTACGAAAAACCATTAATGAAGTGCATTAAAAGAAAAGAAAAATCCTACTAATATGGCTTGAGATTTGCCTTTGCTGGATATTTTCTGGATTAAACATTCAATGAATATTTTTACCTGCACCTTCAGTTCCTTTTTGGCATCAATTTAGACAAAAACTATCACATCAGAGTATGTTTTCTCAATAAAAACATGCCTCTCATCTAAACAGTCCTGTTCTGCTAGACAAGGTAATGTTTTATTTCCCCTTGCTTAGGGCCAAGGAGCTCTTCAAAAGACCACAAGAGCATAGTGCTTGATGGACAAGGCCATAGATGCTCAAAGCCTGAATAGTTACCATGCAGTTAAAGGAGACACTGTTCCTCAGCATGATTTGACTTAATTGCTACAGGCCCGGTGAAGTAACGCAGCAGTCAGCCTGCAGCCATGGGGCACATTCTGCTTTCCACTGACAGTCCACCAAATTCATCAATTCGAGTAATCACAGCTTGACCTGACTGCCAAATGCTGCTCCACACTGGGCTGTGACCAACCTGGGTAATGGTACCAATATTCTAAGGGCTGCAAACTAGTAACTGGGTTCTGTGGGAAAATGGTGTTTAATGAATGTATTTGAGTGTTTGACTTGATGGACTCATTACAAAAAGCAAAGCATGAAATGTGCAATTACATTTATCCATAATAATTTCCATTATTTGTCTCCATGTGCTATTGGCTTGCATTATTTGCTCTCATTGCCTTATTACCTACAGCAAAGTAGGCAGAACATCAAAACCCTTTACAGTGAATACCACACACTCTCTTTGCTTGCTGTACTCCTCAGCAGGGGCTATACCAACTCCACAAAAGCTGTTTTGGTGGATAAGGTTATTCAGTGTCATTATGCACTGACACTGTTCTATGTACATGAGTCCCTACTTGCAGGTTTCAGTTTACAGCTTGCTGGTACTGAGGAAAATGCGAGGGCAAAAGAAAGCAGTGATTTCACATTTGTTAAGAAATCACATCCAAGCCTATGTATTTTGCACAGCTACAGAAAAAAAAATAAAACCAGCATGCCATCAAATTTCATCATTTGCCAACTCCTGTGCTAAATGAGACTGCAGTAAAGGGATCAATCAGCACTCACCTTCATCCTTACAGCCCTACCTGTAAGGCATAGCTTTACTCAGTGCATCACTGGGGCAGGATTAAATATCAACTGCAGTCAGTGGTGTTATTTCCTTTAATGGGTTGTGTGAGACCGGTTGAAGCCTTACATGTGGGCAAAAACCAGAGGTACCCCAGCTTCATATGAATAACCTGCTGCAGCCTGCCTCACTGTCTTTGGATGAAATATACATCACAAGTGATTCATATTCATGCATGTCTTCAAACAACTGCAACTTGCTCAGACTGAAACCAGCATTCACACCTCCTCAGTGAAGATATGACCATCTTTTGGTCTCTTTCTTTTTTCCCTTTCTCTCTGATGCAATTGATTAAATGAAAGAAGAGTTGAAAGAGAGCATATTCCCCATTCTTCTATTACCAGAAAATGCTTTTGTTGGTTTTGCTGAAAATTTCACAGAAACATTCACTTTTGTGTAGGAAAGAGGTGCTTTTGTGTAGGAAAGAGAATTCCCACTTGAGATGAAAACACGATGGTAAAAAGCAATGTTTAAGGAATCATCATAATAATTGTTTATAATAGCAGTCATTACCTCAACACTCTAGTAGCATACTCCTGCACTTTTTTCCTTCCTTTTCTTCCCATAAAACAGGCACAGAATTTCAGCAACGTGCCAAGATAATGTTTAAAACTGACTTTTCGAGTCAGTTCTACTTCTTGCTCTGTGACCTGAAATAATAGGCTTCATATAAAATCTAGGACAAAATAGTGACTCAATATTCTCTCCAAAATACATCAAATGAATTGTGCAGAAATATATAGAAAGCCTTTAAAATTATTTTACCTGTTTCCAAAAGCACTAGAAGATGAACTAAGTTCAAAACAAAAATCAAAGAGTAACCCTTTTCTTCACCCTTTTCCCTTAAAACTCATTTCATTACACAGAAACAATTCACTATGAGCCTCTGGCAGCTGGAGCCTTGGGTTGAACTTTCAACCATAGCAATAATTAAACACCTACATGAGAACTGGTACACACTGGGAACACTCAATGACAGACAGCAAATATCAATTATCCACTGTTGAGGCCCTGCAGAAGTACTTCCCAGCCATCATTCCTTCCCAATGACAAGACCACATTAATGCCTTGTTTGGCAAATGTAACAGTCCTCTCTGCTGCTTTTCCTGGCAAAGAAGCAAGGCTGCTGCTGCAAACCAGTGGTAAAGTTATTCTCCAATGGAAGTTCTTCACACAAGGTTCCTCACAGACATTTACAGCCCTTGATTTACTTGCACCATCCAGCGAAAAGTCCAGGAACAAATAGTGAAGATCAATTTCAGGGATGTAAGAGTAAGTGAAGCATAAATTTCCGTTCAGCATAAATTTGATCTTTCAGGGAAAAAATATGTAAAACCAAATGACCACATTACCAAGAGGAACTGTGCATAAATTCAACGACTGTGGAATGAAGTGTGTGAGTGAGGGCTTTAGTGAAAACCACACTCATAAGATGAGAGGTCTAAAAAGATTCTCCTGGCCCGCAGTGGGCAGTCCTTTGCTACAACACTCATCAGCCAAGCAATATGCAAAACAGGCAGGTTTTTAGTCTATTTGCTCAAACCAGAACAGTGCTTCACAATTGTATCTTCCTAGAAAGAAACTATATCTCAACCTCTACACTGTTCTTCCATGATCAGTGTATTCTCATATCTCCCATGTCAGCATTCTTTTGCTTTAATATCTATCTTCAGCCACGCAGCTTTAACAGGTATTTCTCCCTTGACAACCCAGTAGCATCTCTCCACCTGCTCTGGCTAAAAATTCCATGTTCCTTTACTCCTAATAAATGCTAATTCCAACAACTCATTTCAATCCCAGTCATGCCTCTTCCAGCTCTCTAGGAGCAACAGGGGATTGGAGAGCAGGAGTGGGGGAGCAGAACACATATTCCAGAAGATGAGCTCAGAATTTTGGAAACCTAGAGTAAGCGTCCCTAACTTTACTGGAAATATACTTCCTTAGACCAACATATCCAGATGTCTTGGGTTACACTCCTAATTGTTACTCCTTACCTGATTTACACTCCTAATTGATTGTAATGTAGTCAGAAAAAACCAGCATTATTAAACCAGGGAGAGGTTTAATGCTTGAAATGCCCATATATAATGCTTGGCCAAAATCTCCTGTATCACCTTTTCACCAGCGAGCAGCCACCAACAAAATGTGAAACCACAATCAGGACACAGCAACAATAGTGTGTAAAAATGTTAAGCGTAGGAGTTTCAGTATCGCTACTGAGTGAATACTTAATAAGACTTAATACAAACAACTTAATGAGGCAAAGAAAATACTGAGATTTCTTTAGGGAGATAGTAAGTATGCATGAAAAACTAAGTATAAGTTTTTCTTCTACATATGTATGGGGTTAATCTAGACATTTTTCCATCATAAAACCTTTTGGCTCCAAGTTCCCACTCTATAACTTATACTTTATAGTAGTTTGATCCAAGCTGCTCTCTCCGGTGAAACTATTCACCTATAAACAGACAGACCTAAATGGTAAGATTATACTCAATTGCTTTACCTTTACTGAAATTCATTGACCACATTAGGTATGCAGATATCAATAGGAGAACTCATTAAATAACCTTATTTCTTATTTAGGGTTTTTTTTTTTTAATAAGAATTGTTTTGTAAATTTTTTCAGTACTGACTGTAATTTCCAGATACCTCCACAAAATTTTAATACTTCATTACAAAAAGCACCTCCTACTTGAAAATAAAATTGTTCCCATTCAAAAAAAAATCCATCAGATACAAGTTTCTGTAAATAATTTAATGGGTATACAATTAAACATTGGCATAAATGTTCTTACTGTCTTATTATACTCGACCTAAATGAGTTTCCACAGGTTATTTTACATTTCTTAGGGGTATTTCCAAGCATAGATTCAAGTATCCAACAACCATTTTCAGAAATCCACTAGGAATGAAACAGTACATTTATCAAAAAAACACTGTTATAGGAAACCAAAGTTTTTAATTCCGAAACAGTTTGACAACTGTAGAGATTTGTTAACTAGTCCTGAAAAAAATACCACCTTCCCAATGAGTATGTCTGAACACAGCAGTATGTGAGAGAAATCCTACCTAACATAGGCTTGCTTTAAATACAAGTAACAGCATGCAGCTTCCAGATTCTCAGGTTTTTTTAGCTTCCCTGCTGTCCATGTTAAAGCTTTCTAAAAGAAAACTAAAAATCTCCTGAGTTATTGGCACAAACACATCATTTACAACCCTCTTTCTAAAGAATGGCTGGCATGTGACACAACTTTTGGAAGTCTGGGGATTACTTTGAATCTGGCTTTGGGCAGCAACAATCCACTGCTGGACACTGCCATAAAGCTGTTTAGAAGGAGGAGTTTGTGGCTCTCCCAGAGGCATCACCTTGCACTGAGTACAGATACCGCATTTTCAGAGGACAGGCTCTCTGAACTCAAAGGGCCACAACCAACAAAAAAAAAGTCTTTTCCAAAGTCCAGTGACTCGAAAGGAACCCATGCAGAGTCTGATTGCATTTCTGCTGTACTACAATGAATAACCAAAGCAGAACTTTGCCTCCAGGTCACAGAGACCTCAACTCTGCAAAGAGAAGCAAGCTCCATTCAAACGTGAGAACACGCATCAAGGTATCCAGAGCCTTTGAAGTAATTATGAGGCTCTGCTGAACTCTGAGTTAAACCATTAACAAATACACTATAACCAGCACTTCCTAAACATACTGCATTGATTGCCTTTCTGGTTCCAGGCCCAGTTAAAGAGCTGGATTACAATCTGCACAGAAGCTTAAACGACCTTTGAAACAAGTGAAATTTTCCTTCCTTTAATTAAAAGCATTGGACTGCTCATACAGCTGTATCTTCATCTGTCACCTACAGAACATCTTCAGTCTCTAGGATATGCATGCACTCTCTAGAAGTCCAGCTATCAATTTTAAAAGTGCAACATTTGTAGTAACCCATTGACAGGAGGAGTAGGAGTGCTGTAATAACAGGCAAAAGTAACAGAACCTCAAAATCACATAAATCAATTTACTAGAGTCAGTTGCATCAAATGAAGAACTGCTCCAGAGGTGTGTTTAAGGCATCCAGGTGATTGTGTTTCCTCCAAGCACATACTGTACACTTTAGTTACAAAGTTACTGCCTGTGTATGCAGTGCTGAGATGGGTATATGAATATATGTACGTAATTATCCCCTTAAGAGAATAATTAGTGTTTCCATGTTGCTTCCTGCGGCAAAACATAAGGAAAAGCAGATGTGAACCTGAAGACTCTCTTCCCTTACAGTTCTTTCCCACTTTCTCTTCTCTAGTGCTTATCCAATTGTACATTTTGATATTTTTGGTAAAGTCATACATACCCTAGAAGCCATCACGTGTGCTTTCACTCTCAATCAAAATTAACATCTACAGAACACCATCAGCACTCAACAAAAACAAAACCAACTTTCGATAACAATACACTAACCACAGTTACCAGCGAATAGCTTTGAAGAGAGTCAGGCACACCTCTAATTTGAATAAATTTGCATCCACTATAGAAGTCCAGTACTGGGGACTGAGTTCCAAAGCTGCTCAGCTCAGTGCAAGTCCGCTCAGTCAACTACTTCTCCATTGCATCTTTGTTTATCAGAATGGTCTATGTTTAAATAAAAGTAGTATTTGGGGCACCTGTGAATTTAGTCCAATTTAAGTTAGTACTAAGGGATATAAATATCTGAGTATCATAAAAACCCAGTAACAGTCTGACACTACTGATATAAATCAGAATTTCATTTTTGGTAGCAATCTTCCATTGGGTACCTTTGGCTACAAAAATAAGTTTCACAGTTCTTCCTTTTTTGTTTTTTTTTCATGGAACCAGCAATAAAGCAATTATTACGTCATCCCAGTTTTACAAGCATACACCTGTGCTTCACTAAATCATGGTATACTTTCTCTCAATTAAAGAGCTTTTTTCGATACTAATGACTTCAGAAATTAAAGAGAATTTTAATTTCACCATAAATTATTCAAAGTACTAAATACAAATGGCTTCATGAACATTAGACTAGCTTTGAGAATGAGTAAAATATTATGCATGGAAAAACAAATATTCCAGTATCCCTAATCTCTGAACTCTGATCTTAAATTTACAACTCTGCCACACCACCAGCTATTGCACTTTGCCTCAAAACATCTAAGAAAACATTATGTATTTAAAAATCAAGGTCTTCCCCCACAAGCTGTGTAAGATTTGAATAAATGACAAGACCAGACACAACGTTCATACAACATATCTCACTCAATTTCTGACACAAGTTAATTCAAAATACTATCTAAATAAAACTACAGATGCCATACACTGCTTCCAGAAGTGACTACAGGACTGGATTCCAAGTATGGGTAGCAATTTCCTATGTAGAGCCTCCTCCATAACTAACACAGCCACATGGAAGTGCTAGAGCTTCCAGCTAGTGCTGGAATTCCTTAGCCAGGCCAAAGGCTGCTCCTACTTTACAGACCACTTCTACCAATGCTGTACAAACCAGATGGCTGAACACACCATGTCCTTACATGGGCAGAGGATGTCTGGTGACACATGAATATTTACACAAGTGAATAAATTCAGGAACTGATTCTGTGACATGAAGTGAGGATGGAGAGGAATTTTAAGTGAGGTGAGCATTATTTATGACAATGAATGACCTAATTAATAAAGAACAGTATTATCATAGCTGGAAAAGTAGTAGTTACTTGCTAATATTTCAAAGCTAACTTATGCACTGTTAATTTTCAAATGCTTCCTCACACTTGCTATAGCTAGAAGTAACATCTCAGAATAGTATTGAGCTTCTGTAAGGAGCTCTTTTTATATCATCAAAATTTCTACTTTTTGTTGAATTTGTGCTTGTGGACATTTTATTTCTATATTGCCCCAAAGCAAGTATGTTTAAGGCAACAATAGCACATTTGGTTCCTATCACTTGCATTCTAAAGCCACTTATTTGTCATTAAGATGAAATTAACTTGTAATTCCTATTTGTTTATTTTTAGCAAAACTGCATGAACATTTTTCACCAAAAAATCACCCAGGAGATGCAAAAACAAAAAACCTTAACACACCTAAACCACATTCTAAAATAGTTAGTGAAGGTTCCTCGAGGAGCACAGAAAGGACAAGGGACAGCTGAGGGCTTTGGAAACTGTAAGGGAAAGGATTATAACACTAAACAAAGCAACAAGAAAATCAAACTGGTTAAATAAAAATTGAAATTTTAAAATTAGTATGTTAGCATGCCCTCATTTGTGTCCTTAGTTACAGCTATCTCAAGAAGGACCCAATTTTCAAAGAATTGTAAGATCACAACTGTTGTAAATCTGGTTCAGTCAGATATCTCAATCTGCCCACCACATTTCAAATTAGACTATGAAAAATTCAAACAACTAATGGGAAAAAAATAAGGGTCAAAATACCCTGAAATAATGATAACTCAAAGAATGTGTCTAACTCAGTGCATGCAATTGGTTCTACATGTTTCATTCCAGACGTATTTACTTCCAAAATCTCCTCTCCAAACTTGTGCCATAAATACTGGAACACAAATGATCCCTATTATGTCATGTAATCACCACCATAACAAAGTTAATGGCTCCCCAATAGTAAACCTAGAATGAGCCCAGGCAATCAGCTGCACAGAATGCTGCTTTCATGTGAGACAACTGCTTTGAGGAAGTTTGTTTCCAGATGGAAAGCAAGTATTCCTCAATATTTTGTACAGATATCTGGTACTCTGCCTCCACAGAAAATTAGGATAAAGTGAATCTTGTGAGATCAGTTATTGCACAGTAAACAGACTATTTTTTTCTGCAGAGCAAACTGTAGGCTTCTCTTCTCCCATTTCTGCTGACTGAGGGACAAGAAGAATGGTATTAAGGGCGAATTTTTCCCCATGCCTACTCTATGCTCTTTTTCCCCCACTCCCCTTCCAGTTTGAAGCAGTTTTCTTCCTTCTGCTATTAAAGATGATGCTTTGTGACCTCACCACAGCGAGAGTAAAATTCACAGATTTATAGAGAGATAACAATTTTTTTCTATTTTTTATATTGACATTTGTATATATACCCATTGTAACGACTGCTCAGTGAAAACACAGTAAGAAACAATCAGTTTTGATAGGAATAGATTCTTCCCTATATAACTTTTTTTTTTCTCTAGTGTTTCATTTTTTGTCATATACTGCTGTCTACAAGCCAGGAACCCCAGCCAACATATATCCAGAGACTATATATGTTAGACTAGACTGCTGTTTTCTTCTGAGTCATTCCACATGGAATACACAGTGCTCTGAAGTAGACTCAACATATGCAACACTAGCTACAACTCATTTGAATTAAGAGCCTAAACAGTAAAGTTTCTCCTCTGGATTCAGCTATTTCTGTTCTACAACTAAGGGGAAATTCAATCTACAGTAAAAAATGAAACAAACCAAAACCAAAACAAAAACCACAAACCAACCAACCAACAAAACCCAAAACAAAAAAAGAACCCCCAAAGAAACAAACAAATTAACAAACCAAACAAACAAAAAAAAGGAGATATGTAGTGACTAGAAAGACCCCAAGTCATGTAGCTAGATTATAAAAGAAGCAAACCAACCAAACAAGCAAACAGCACATACACACAGAATCTCTTATCCTAAAGTAAAAGATCTGAGAGACTCCCTTCCATGCTTCACCCCTCATACCTGGAAGATTTTTAAAAATATATTATAAATATCAGTTTTAGTCATTTGAGAAATTCTCATGCTACTTCAACACAACACATGTAACAATCCAACAAAAGACACAATACATTCTCTAAACATAAAGTTTAGGAAGCATTTGAAAAAGTGGGAACTAGGCAAAGACAGGTTTTCCCCCAAATTTCCGAATACCCCACTCATTATAAATCATTTCACATGTAAGACCGAGGAGAGATCAGTGTAAATTAACAGCTGTTTGATTAGTTTAGTACCTAATCACACTTCTACAACTAGAATGGATGAAAACAGAAGTGATGGCTACTAGAGGCTGAATGTACCCACAAAGTATCCAGCATTCAGATTTGTAGATCGTCTGGAAACATGATGGCTGCCATGAGATTATTTGGTCCTGTTTCCCCCACTTCAGTGGCACTGAAGTTTATCCAGAAAGCATTGCAGTGTAATCCTCGTGACACTTTACAAGTACACCTATCCTTCTCTGTACTTGCAGAAATGAAAGAAAAATTGATTAAACTTCTGATGGTAACAGCTCTTTAATATCTCAGAAGCTGTCATGCTCAGTGATGCTAAGCCTGGAGAACCGACTGAGTGCCTTCAAACAAGCATTGCACACTGTGAACTCAACAACAGTCCACACATCCAAAAGAAAAGACGTTTCCATAATTTTTAAGAGGGTAACTTTAGCACCCATGAGCTAAAAAGCTTGATTTGCCTTTCATTATTGCTAATCATGACATAAATATTCCAACAAAAGCAGGTATTTTTAAATTTGGCACTGGAGGAGCTGAGTGGGGAAGACTTATCCCCACCCTTGAAAAACACCAGATAGAAAGGAAACTCACTAAATTTAAGTATTGATGTAGCTCACTAGAATTTAGACCTTTTCATCATTCATGAAGTACTCAACATCATACTATTATAGGCTTCTAAGGACAACCAAGAGGGTGAGTTGTAAGAGAGAGAAGTAGATGGCTTCAATCCCTAGAGAGCATTTCACTGGAGTAGCCTCACCCTATGGGCAAGCTGATATTGAAAAACAGGGGATGGAGGGGGGATTTGTTTTTACACACCCTACATCATCTCAAGGAGGCTTCCTATAGTGCCACAGGAAGGGTTTGTCTCCTGTCCTCTGATCTCTCCCAGTGGATCAGCAGAAGCTGGACCCATGGCAGTGCTCACTAGAAGGCAGCCCTGGTTCCACAGCCCTGTGGTGCAGTGATGCTTTCTGTGCTCTGCAGATGAGCTTCAGCAAGCCTGAACATGAGGCAGCTCCTAACAATCTCATCATTACTTTCCTACTCATTCACAGAAGTCTGGTTTCTTTCCAAGCTGTAGTTTATGACTAAAGATCAGCTTAAATTCTATTTTCCAAACAAATACACTCAGGCATCTACAGAAATAGAAGACGGAAAGTTTAAAACTCAACTTCACAATAAGCTATGGAAGTTACTATTGAAACAGATCTTTGTGATGGGAAAAATGAATATTTAAAAAGCTTATTTTTTGACCCAGGCTTCTGCCTCATTCCCCCTTCATACCCTACCTCTTCTTTCTGCTCACTGTTTTTACAGAGGCTTTAAGGAATTTAATTGAAGTGACTTGAACTCTTGATCAACCCCTCTCAAGGAATATAGTTAACAGCAGCAAATCCTAAATTGTTTGTATCTGAAAGGAAAAGAGGTGCTTCCCAAGGAATAGATTTCCTTTATATTGGAGTTATAGTTGCAGTGTTCTGTTCACAAGAGAACCACTTCAATGCATGGTAATCTTCTCAATGCTGTAGAGCCATTAGCTATGCGTGAGTACATCAATAACTGCTATTCTAATTGATGAAAAGCTAAATTTCCATGTAACCCAAAATCAGAACCTGTACTCTTTCTGCAGAAGAAAAACAAATCATTAATTTTCTGATCATTAGAGAAGTTAACCTATTACTCTGGAAATGACCCTGAAGGACAAAGAGCAGATAAAGCTGCAGGTACTATGACTTTTTAATCAAATGCCAGTTTAGAGGGTTTCACCTGAGCATGAATTTTGAACAATTTCACTGAAATTCACAACTCATTTACCAAAAAAACCTCAGATTCATAACTGTGGTTTCAACAAGACCTCTATCAAAGACAACTTCCAAAGAAGGAAGGAAGGAAGGAAGGAAGGAAGGAAGGAAGAAAGGCAGGCTGATTTTCATTAAGATTCCAGTTTTGCAATTTAAGATGGCTTTTGGGGATACTTAATATACACAGAAAGCGATTTTCCCTTTACAACCATCATAGTTTTGTCCCTTCTGTGTTTCTGCTCTTGGTGAGTTTGGAGTGATACTAAGACAATTCACAGACCAAACTTTAACTAAAGAGCTAACAATTTGCAAAAAGAGGGCTTAATTTCATTACCAGAAAAAAATCTGTCAGGAACATACACCTCAGTCAGACAAGAAATGGAAAAAACTAAATGGAAAGGAAGTTTTAGGCCCCAGTTACATGGGCTGCTCTGTCCCCAGAAAAAGTGAGCTGCAGTGCAGTTCAGAGGTGTCACACTCTTATTGCCTTAGTCTATCTTAAAAGTACACCTTTTGAGCCATCCCTTAAAGGTTATTTTTGCATTTTAATGTCTCTTGCATGTAATTTTATGCTACCCAAATCATAGCTTACATGGTTTTTAGTTTATTTCTTATGTACTCCAAGTTTTCCAAGTCACTTCCAATGAATTTAAATGGCACATATTTTCATGCACTTATAGTAATATTAAATTATCTCCTTTTTAGAAGGGCAAACAGTCATCCTGCACATGTGATATTTGGCTGTCTTGGCAGCACTGTACCTGTCACTAAACATCCATGCTAAAGTGGTAAAGGAGGAACATTAACATATTGCTACACTTCCTGACAACCTTCCATGATATCAAAGAATCATACAATCTTTAAGGTTGGAAAAGATCTCCAAAGTCATCACCTCCAACCTGTGACCAATCCCTGTCGCTGTTATCACCGTGGAATGGAGAAATGACACAGACTCCAAGTTCAGGATAGAGAGAAAGCCGAAGAGCTTTATTAGCTTCGTGAAGGGTTTTTATATGTTAGTTCACAAAAAGTGTACTATATGGCATAAGGTAATTGGTTCTTTCGGCCATCCACCCCTTAGGGTGATTGGCCACGTTCTAAGACACCCATCTCTAAATATTTTTCTAGTTGGGAACATAACAATGGTGAACAACATTGCAGGTGCAGAGATTTACAAAACTGTAACATTGTTTTGAATTACTTGCATGAGAAAGACAGAGTTCTCACAAACTACTGCTGAAAGCTGAAGAAATTCTTTGCTGGAGCTTTTTCAGCATCCACAAATCCCCACTTTGTCAACTAAAGCACAGCACTGAGTGCCACATCCGGTCATTCTTGAACACCTCCGGGGATGTTGACTCCACCACCTCCCTGGGCAGCCCATTCCGATGCTTGCCAACAATACGTTACTTCTGAGGAATTTGCATTCTTATGGGAATTTACTCATCAATCAAATGTTTCATCTGTTGTGAACACAAACTCCATGTTGAGTGCAATTTCCTGCATACAGTTGTCTCTGANAAGCTGAAGAAATTCTTTGCTGGAGCTTTTTCAGCATCCATAAATCCCCACTTACTCCACCACCTCACAGCACTGAGTGCCACATCCGGTCATTCTTGAACACCTCCGGGGATGTTGACTCCACCACCTCCCTGGGCAGCCCATTCCGATGCTTGCCAACAATACGTTACTTCTGAGGAATTTGCATTCTTATGGGAATTTACTCATCAATCAAATGTTTCATCTGTTGTGAACACAAACTCCATGTTGAGTGCAATTTCCTGCATACAGTTGTCTCTGAACATTAATTTGGTCAGTTTCCCAATTTGGTCAGTTTCCCAGCTAAGCAATACTAGCCAGTTCATGTGTGTTGGGAGAAAAAAGCAACATCTCTGTGGATGGCAAAAGCTTCTTTTTCACGCAGTCCTTAATTTTGGGCCATTCAGTCTGCCAAGCAGGGAGCTCTTGCTAGGTAACCACTTTCATTTATCTTTTTTTATCCAGTCTCATGAGAAGGCAAGGTGCATTATCAAAGAAAATTATCCATCACAACTGAGATTGGACAAGGTATTAAGAAAAGAAATGTCACTCCGATCACTGGGCTTACACACTCCTAAATTGATTAAATATGTAATGAATATTTTCCTAGTGTGTGACGAATCAAAGACAACGACAGATTTAAAGAAAGTTGCACACTGCCAGAGCAGCCAAGCAACATTTTGTTTTTAGACAATTCTAACTGTTTAACATTAAAAGAAATTATAGGCAGGCATACAAATAATAAAAATGCAACTCTGAGACATATTTAATAAGCAACACCCCTCAATATATTACTTGGGAAATGAATGGCAGAGCAGATGAACAGTGTAGTTTACTCAACAGCAATACAAAGTCTTTTTTTTAAAGAAAGGCAACATACGCTGGAGCCCATTACTGATACCATCAGTTCCAAATTACTGAATTATGACATCTTTAATGTGCTGTGTGGCATGAACACAAACATGTGGAAAGTCCAGAGCTTCAATTTCTTCCTCTGGAAGAAATTACAGAAGAAACTTTCTGATGACTGTGTACCTTCACCTGACCTGTTCATAAGTTTGCAAAGGGGTACACACAGTGATATTTGGTGTTTAATTGTTCATTAATGAAATTAAGTCACACACCATTAATTTAATTAATGAATATTTCTTCAAATAAGCTTCCTGTCATCTTTCCAAATTTTAATTTAGAACATTATTCTGCATATTGGCAGAAGAAGTAAGCTTAGTTGTGTAATCATCCTTCACAGCTAATGATGTCATCAAAATATCACATCCTTGTGATCACATCTCTCTCTTTTAGGAAGACCATAAGTGACAAAAACCCTGTCCAGTCATGTTCTTCACTTTCTTTTAAAGGCATTTTAGAACCTGCTGCTCCAGGGACTAATCTGAAAGAGCACAGAAACATCATCTGTTTTTTACTTCTCATGTGAAAGCCATATTCCCCTGGCTGTTACAAGAAACAAGGAGTGAGTCAGGACAATGCTGAAAGCAAGAAGGAGAAATAAAATACTGTGGAGAGAAAGACTTCTCTCCTAAAGTCTTGCCTTACAATTTAATATGTGTATTTCACATACTGGGGAAGAAAAGAGTGACTTCACACTTTTCTGCATGCCGCTCTCACAACAGCTGCCTACCTGGGGTCACATCCCCACTGCAGGCAGCTCACAGACCATTGCTTCTTTACAGCAGGGCATAAGGTGAAGGGGCAAAGAGCACCAAGGCACAGGATCCATCTGGGCTGACACAGATACGGCCAAGAGCCTAACAGCTTGACTCACTAGCAATTAAACTAATTAAGGCTGACTTTTTACTGCTTTGTGGCCTGTCTTTATGCCTCCCTGCCCTACTATGCCTGTTTCTCCATAACTCTGACATCCCTGTCCCACACCTTAGTCTTGACACCACCCTTTTCCTAATGCCTCCCCAAAACACCTTCCCTTCTACCAAATGTGACAGGAACCAGTCAGAGGTTCTCAATATGTAGATATGGTAACACTAACAGCATTATTAACTTAGGAAGAGGAAATAATTATACAAACCCCAAGCTGACATATTCCTTAAAGAATTTTTTTTTTTTAGTCCCCTTTTTAAGTTCAGGGAATCAAAAAAAAATATTTAAAAGCCCACCTTACCAGTACTTTAGTGTCACACTAAGGAAAACACCTGCATTGATGGCTTGGGCCAAGAACAATGGATTATAAAAAGCCTGAGACATTTGGAAGCTCAAACTACTTCCTAAATATCCTCTCCGAGTTAAGCATCCTACTGGCTTCCTGTTCTCCAAACACATTGTGCTGTCTACACATTTATCAATCTCTCCTATCAGTGCTTTTTACACTGCAGTGTGGCCTTCCTGAATTCAATGACAGTCTTTTCACATCCAAGCAATCTCTCTGATACCAGGCATGCAATGAATCAAGCTGATCCACAAAAACTGACCTCTCACCTCTCCGTTTGTCTGTTTGTCCTTACACAGGGAGCACCCCTGAATTCTGACAAGCAGCGCAGAAATGAGAAGTGCTACCATAACATCTAATGGAAATTTCAAGGGCATCAGATTCCAGGCTCTGATTTGGCAGAGGAAATTCCAGTATAAGTACAGGAACACCAGAAGCAGATAGCTTCTGCTGAAAACGTACATAAACTCTTTAATTAATAATCTTATATTTAATACTAAAAAAACCAAAAACCATGTATCACATAGAAACATACAGAAACAGCCTGGGGAGAAATCAATACACATCTCACATATAGCAACACCATAACAACCCAAGAGGACAAACAGGAGGATCTAAGAGGACGCAAAGGCAACAGAAGGAAGAAAGTACCACCGGTGCAGTATTTTGTAGGAAAAAGACTGGTGCATTTCCAATTTTTGAGTAAGAGAAAAAAGCATCGTGTGCTCTTCTAAGTAGAACATCTGCCTCTTTCAACACTTTCAAATACTAATATACATCTTGTACAGGCAATAATTTTAGAGATAATGTATCTTTTAATTAAAAGTGCAATTTTTTAAAAAATGTGTGGCTGATACCCTGCAGCATCTGTGGAGTTCCATAAATTTATCTTCCAAAATCTAATCTTTTTTTACATCTACATACTGATTTTAAAAATCTAATGTCTATATATGTTTATTTCTTCTTGTAAAGAATCTAGTCCCAACTGATTGACTATTTGTGTCTTAAATACCACTGGATACTTTGAGTTCATGTCAGCTGTACCAGGTTTATAGGGGTGGGGACTTTGCTTTCCTCCTCCACATTTCTTTCTTTTCCACTAACTAAACTTCAAAGTAACTAAAACTGTTTACCGTGCTGAAATATTACAGTGACAATATCATTGACCACTCTTCATTTAAAGCTATGTCCATCATGAACAGCAACTGAAAGATCAGTCCTGCACAGAGTAGACCATCTTCTGAACCCTGAAATGCAGAGTAAGGAATTCCTTAGCAGTACCTGTTACTTCCGTGTAGGCAAACATCTGAAACTAACACAAAGCTACTGTTACCACACTTGGGACTAAATACAATTTATGCTCAACATATGCTTCCTCTTTGGTATCAGTTCTTTAGATAAGACCTTATTTAGATAACTGCTGCTGACTTGGAATCAACAGGAAGCATTAAGGCTTTACATGAGCATAAGTATATTTTATTTTTACAAAGCAATTGTCATTAGTTGTGCGGTTACACTTCCCATACTACAGCTTGTTTGTACAATACCTTCTCCACCCACTAAATGCTTCTTCCCAGATGTCTTTTAGCATTTCAAACTGTCCAACAGCAGCTTCCTTCGATACAGATAATTTCTTTTGTGTTCTTTTCCCCTCCAAATAAAAACAAATAGGTGTTTCACAAAATCAAATCGCATTCTGGTGGAGAGGCTATGGAGAACAGGAGCAGGTTACCAGAGATCTCACAGCCACTGAGGAGAGTGAAAAAACCTGGACAGTGATAGAAAGAGCTCTCAGCTTTAAACGCCAAATGGAAAGGTTTAGAAGATTTTTTGCTCTGTTCAGGATGAGCTAGAGATAAGGAAACTCAGCAAGACTTATTCTCCAGCACAATTAGCAACTCTTCTAGGCTACACAGAATCTTTCAATGAGACAACAAAAAGCAGCCTCATCCTTCCCCTACACAGTGCTTTTGCTGCCTTTGTGTAGGAGAAGCAAGCACTGGATTAACATTAACATATGCCAGTCTCTGCATGTGGGAGAAATAATTTGTCCTTTCCATGAGATGCTGTCTCAACTCTGGCCAGCAATGGGTGGGTGTGCTTCAGAGAACTCCCAGTAAGCATTGCACCTGACCATAAAATGGCACATGCCTTGTTTCTGGTTTATGACAGTCTTTAGACAAAAATTAATTAAAATAAACTTAGCCCTCACTATCAAACTGGTTTTTAAAGAACATTATCAGACCTGCATACTGCTAACTTGGTCAGAGACCAGTACTGCTCAAAGAACCTAACTATAAAAGGTTTTGCTGAAAATTCAGTCACTCAGTCTTCAAGATAAAGAAAATTGAGATGAAAAAGATTCGTCCACAGACAAAAATTAATAATTAAGAAATCAGCAGAGATTAACATAAACACACACAGAAGATAGCTACCAAGTCAAACAGAATGGTTTTATAAAAAGCAAAGCAAAACAAAAAATCAAACAGACCCCCTCAGCCTCCTCTTCCCCCAAAAGCAGCCATTATTTTAGGATGCAAAAATTATTCCTTTTTTTTTTTTTTTCCAAAATAAAGATAAAACCTCAGGCACAAGGCTGGCAGAATTTCTGGTTGACAAAGCAAGCCTACATTTGCTATCAAGAGGTGAGCATGACTCCTCAGGCTCACAGTCCACTCATCTTCACGAGTTTCATAAAGTGTGAGCATCAGCTACCTATCAACAAAATTACTCTGAGTTGACACACCAGAATGTATTTCTTCCTTCTGAAGTTCAGCCACAAAAGCTAGATTACCCCAAAGGTGACAAAACAGATAGGCTTTTCGGTTCTCTGAGGACAGAGATGAACTTCACTAACTGAGCCGCTGAGGACTTCTGCAGCACACAGAGAAGATCTGCTTTTCACATTCTCCTACTCGCAGGAAAAGTCACCACCCAAATAATTACCAGCAATATGAGTAAAAAAGACTTATTTTTGTGTAAGGTCAGATCCAATATGCTGCTATTCCTTAGCTGAACAACACAATAAGTCCTCATACGGGTGACCAGTTCATGGGACATCATTTGAGTTTCAAAGAAACAAAGGACAATTCTGTTACTCCCAGCTCACTCTGCCTTTCCTTTTTGTTTAACAGGCAAATGGCATTATTACTGTTAGTTGTATGTAATCCCACATCTCACAAATGTTCATACTACTAAGGTAAGACATGACATTAAAGTACAGGACAGTGACTGATTTGGCATTAAATGGGACAGTCCATCTCACCTCAGCTCAAGACTATCTTCAAATAGTCAGTAGCCTTTAAAGAATACCTGATTGCTAACACATGCTGATTTTTATTTGGGGGATGGGTATCCACTGCTTACTGCTCTTGGAAAGCTCCCACTGAACTGCCACAGCTATATTAGAGGAGAATACTGGCACTCAAAATGGAAAGGTATCTTGTGATTAAATGCTGCATCCAAATCACATGTCAGCTTTTTCTTTTTTAAAACCATGATACAAACTGAAGCTGATATTTTCCCTGCTATGATAAACATCATAGAAGCATATTCATCCCCATTACTTAACAACAGAACCTATAAACTCCTGCTGATTTCTTTATCCATTTCTAAAGCACAGTTTAAAATCCTACACTGCAGATAAGGCTACACTGCTCACAAGATTAAAGTCAAGGTCACATATTGCACATACGCTGCTGCCTGTGAAACAGTGATCTGTTTCACAGACTCCACATATATTTTTAGAAAGGGCTGCTCTAGTCATCAGCTAACAGCCTTTGAATTACAGGAGTGAAGATAAACTTTGGCTTAAAAGGGAAAATTTAAGGCTTCTGTGCCGAAACAGACAGACCCCTGCTGATTTAAGGAAGTAAAGTAGTTCTTTTTATCTCTTCACAAAACTGAAAGGGAAATCCCCAACACACCGAGTATGAACCTTACTTTCCTTCTGATGGAGCTAAGAGTGAAACTCCCCAAGACTTTGATACAACCACAGGTGGACCACCTTTGAAAAATCCTGGGTTCACAGCATGCCTGGTAGCTGGTGCTCCCTCCAGACATCTGTTGCACCTTCTGCTCAACAGGCACCGGTGCAACCACTCATACTAAAGCTACAACAGGAGCACCAGCACCATGTAAGCAATGGTCTGTAACACAGAAAAGATTTTTGCGTTCCCCAGGGTACACCATTTGCACAAGATGTCCTTAGCGGATGCTAGAAAATATAAGTAATCAGAAAAAAGTGAATATATTGATATGCAATAATAATAATCACATGATGCTCATAAAAAAAATGACATTTCCAAAATCAAACATTAGGCTTAATTCACGGGTATCTAGACAGGGACTTCAAAAATTCTGTTCACATAAAAAGTGAGCAGCAAAATCTGGATTTTTACCAGCCTTAATGATGGAAAGATCTTTAAGGCATGCCCCAAATAAACAGGGCACAGGCTGAGAGAGTTGGGGCTGTTCAGCCTGGGGAAGAGAAGACTCCAGGGAGACCTTGTAGCACCTTCCAGTACCTAAAGGGGGCTTACAGGAGAGCTGGAAATGGCATGTACTGATAGGACAAAGGCAGGTATCATAGAACAAGGGGGAATGGCTTCCAACTGGAAGAGAGTAGGTTTAGATTAGATATTTGTAAGAAATTCTTTACTATAAAGCTAGTGGGGTACTGAAACAGGTTGCCTAGAGAGGTTGTGGACTCCCCATCCCTGTAGGTGTTCAGGGCCAGCCTGGACGGGGCTTTGAGTGACCTGGTCTGGTGGAAGGTGTCCCTGTCCACAGCAGGGGGGTGGGAACTAGATGAGCTTTAAGGTCCCTTCCAACCCAAACCATTCTATGGTTCTATGATTCCTGTTAACTCCCTAAAATAGAACTCCTTCTTTTTGCCCAGTGGAACTAGTTAAGATTGCTCTTTACTAGAAGGGATAAAACTGCAGCAGCTTTGTTCAGTAGGGAGACACAGAGCAGAGATAAATCCCATGGACAGGTACAAGTTCCTATGGTGAATCACTGTTTGTACAATCAGGACTTACCCAGAGAGCTGATCCAAGGCCACCAGAGATGTAAAACTTCTACATCATCCTGCAACCTGCATGTTCTGGCAGGCCAGTGAAAATGCTTGAGCAGCTAAACGCTAATTTTTTGTAAGTCACTTGGAGAAGGTTCCTTTATTTACTATTGCTGCCACCACCAAGTACACTAGCCTGTACATTTCCTTTGCCTTCTTTCCGCAAGGCAACAAAATTGAGAGCTTTCAAAGACTTTTTATTACATCACCATCAGTGTGTTGAGACCTTCAGCATGTGGGGATACATGGCTAAATAAAAAGGAGGCCAAGAAACAAGTAAAAGCAATGTGCTTCTCATCCACAGTGCTCCGCTATCAGCCGGTTCCTGAAGGCTGTCCTGGTCTAGTCCAATTAGTCAGCTCCCAGACAAAGAGACGTGTTAGGTAGGGGACACTCGGCCTAGGAATGTGTCCCTGGGCACCTTTCTTTTGGCACTGCTGGTATCACTTGAAGGCACAAGTTCTTGACCACAGGAGATGTCACTGTTTTTCAGACAAGGAGTCCCAGACAGGACACCCTGTGCATGCACAGCAATCAGTTAAGGGGTACTGAGTTTCCTCACAGAGGTGACAAACTTTCAAGACGAATGCATGGCAATTCATGAATTGGATAACATGTTAAATTCCAAAGGGGAAATCAAAGGGCAGAAGGAATTTGCAGCCTAGGTCACCTTACCATAGACGATTATGTGATTTCAATTAGCTAACATTATTGAAGATTCTATTTATACCCTGTATTTGTTCATCTTTTTCTGGAAATATTCTAAATTATCTACATCTTACTTTAGCAGGCTGCACAACTCAGAAGGCTACATTAGCAAAAGCATTTTCAAATAGAGGAAAACTCCCAATGCTCTGCCTTTGCAGTAACCTCCCTTTGGGATCCAGACTAATCCACCAGACATCATTCATTAGCAGATACACTTTATTTCAAAACTGGGGAGCCTCTGAAAAATGAGCCTGATTCTCGGGAGTTTTGAAAACTCATCTGCTTAAAGGCCTAAACAACGTTTCAGTTGCAAAACAGCCACTTTTCACAATTTAAGCCTGAAGTTCGGACAAGCAACTTCTTGTGTTCAAGCTTTTACTGATGCAAACACTATGTCTAATATCAGACTGTGACATTGACTTACTGAACCTTAAAGTTCTTCAAAGTGCTGCCTAAATTTTTTTCACATTAATCTAGAGGCAAAGTATAACTCCATTCAAACTAAACACCTGTGTGTGAGAAAGCCTGCTCTTGTATTCAATCACCAAAATTCAGAGAAATTACAAAAAAGAAAAGAGCAGTAACATGAAACTCTCAAGAGAAAGAGTGGTCTAAATAACAGTTTTAGGGCATCCAAACAGATGCTATTTACTCCATTCTCTACCTGGGTCTTTTTGCCCTAAGAATTTTGAAGTGCTAATATGATGGGCATTGATACTTCTTTAAACAAAACAAATTACTGTCATATAACTATCACGATTAGATTTGAAGTAGTATGCACAAGGATGGTTAATGCTGGGGGATGGGAAAACCTACAAAACCTGCAAAAGTATTTCACAAACACTTGTCTAACTACAAACTTTCACTAGAACGGGCTGGTTTACCATTATAATATCTCTCCTTTCCCTCTCACCCCCCTTCTTAAAATCCACATCGAAATCCTGTTACTGAATCCACGGCCCCTCTGAGGCATTTGTGTTAGAGGGAGGACAAGGAGGGCTGCCTCCCATCTCCTCACCGTGCCGCAGAAAAACCGCAGCCCGCTGAGCCCAGCGCTTCCAGCCGGTGTCCCCGCCCCTGCCGCCGCTCTCTCGTACGGGAGCCTTCCCGCCCGGGGCCGAATCGAGCTGGGAATGGCCCGGGCCTCCCCCGCCCCC